>OY757931.1:79310729-79340729 GCA_963585895.1 Sepioteuthis lessoniana | reverse complement strand
TATCATACCCACTTGCCATCACTAGTATTTATTTCGTACCAATTACCGTTCTCATTGTAATCACCGTGATTATAGCGATTGCCAGGATTTAAACTCATAATATTGAGGCAAAAAGTGGCTTCTGTGATAAATGTGTTCGTTTTGTTTTTGTTTTTAGCACCAATCACAATTGGCACAATCGTCACTTTCTTGTTCCACACCTTTTTCAATTCTCTAGCAAGATCGAGGTACTTATCCTTCTTTTGACTTTCCTTCAGATGTATTCAGTGGTCCAACGGGACACCAAAGCCAAAGTCATCCTTGTGTAAAAAACTCGGGTACTTTTTATAAGATTGCTGGGGGAATAGTGACGTAATAACTTTCCCAAGGTTATTAGTCTGCAAGTAAATGTAATATGGTGTCTGAAGATTGAACACAATAACCCAATGTCATAGTCTTGCACGATGGCCACAATGTCATAGTGACTCCGATAAAGGTAGAATTTTAATATGAATAATGTGTACTTATTTGTTAAATTTCAAGTAGTTATCTCCATTCAATAATGGTCATTTGATGGTACAGTCGTAAGTTTTGTGTATTCCTTCCCAAAAAAATATTTTGCAAAGGGTGATGAGATTTCTGATATTTTATCAGATACAATTAATGTTGAACTTACTCTCAATTTGCATATTTATATGGTTTCGAGTATTTCTATCTAATACACATGAATTTCAAAACATTTCCTTAACTGATACGTAGGACACCAACTGGTACTAATACAACTGTTTAGATTTGGGGGTAATGATAACAGAGGTATTATTCGAATTTCCCCAGAGTTCCAGAACAGACAACAATCATTTTTTTTTGTTTCCTTGTGTAATCCTTTCCAACTTTATATAAATTATTGTTTTCTTCTTTTTTATTTAATATTACAAAGATCGTTAATCTATTTTTGCTAGCCTGGTTCATGCCCAGTTATTTCGTTTAGTATGGTTATCTTTTATGGTACATCAGCATTCCTGGGCTTTACACAAAAGTAACTGGCCGTTTGTTATATAGGCGTAGAAGGAAAGAAAATATCACTTGTTTAAACATTATAAATTATTTTATTCGAAATGTCGTGATAGTTGTGTGTATAGGCGAGAGAGTTGGAGGACTGTTATGATTGACACCACGAAGAGACATATATATTCAGTCCTACTTATTCTATCTTCTTTGACGGGAGCTTTCATACTGAGCTGGTTCTCAGCCAAGGGACAACGAGCCTTGCTCCAGGCCGATGTGCCTACTCGCTGGCTGTTCTCCAAATAACTGACCGCCTGACTCTTGACTGCGATTGAAAAACATCCGCATTATATATTTTCTGGACGCCCGCACATTTTTCCTCCTCGCTCAACATACATGATAAATTTTCGCGTGTACCTTTACTCCAAGACACTGGTGCAAGATTCTGTTTAAGAAATCTACTATAACTTGCTGTCAAAGGTCAAGATATAACACCTTCTCCTGAATATTTTGATAAAGCAGCCCATTAAAAACAAAATACACACTAATACTGATCTGCCATGAAAACGCAACGTAATCTGCGTAAACATTTTGGTGACTGACTTGTAGAGTCGTATGTTTTGAAATTATCAAGGCCGATTTAAGCTTTATATTTGGTGCATCTTAAAGGTATTCAGTTGTAATAATGTCTCTGCTCTGTATTCTGGTCATAGTTCTACTAAGATATATTATGAGCCATATATAAGGGGGAGAGATTCACCATACTGTAGTGGCTAACATACTGGATTACATCATTGCATTAATCGAGTTCGAGCAACAGTCGCACTATAACATTTATACCAGATTGATATCTTCGAGAAAAGTTTTAACATCCTTAGCTATCCCACAATGAGTAAAATAATACCACCATTGTTCTTCTATAAAGATAGTGTTGGCTCTTATTAACCCATGAATTTTGATATGTCATTAAACAAAGAAACCAAACTGAACCAACCCAAAGTAATACATAAAAACACTCTTACCATTCTCTTACTAAAAATGTGTGCGTATATATATATATATATATATATATATATATATATATATGTTTGTGTGTGCGTGTGTGTGTGTGTGTGTGTGTGTTCATGATTTTCTTCCTGAAGAAAAAATACTAGGGTTTCATTATTTTCTGTGAAAAAAGTATGAAATCCAAACGAATTTTTTCTGGTTATATTTATAAGTAGGCTATGCAGCATTGAGAATCTGAAACGTAATATTGAAGCATAAAAATATGAAATAAAATTTCCATAAATATATAAACTATGAGGATCATGGACTACTTCATATTGATATTACTATCTTTTTTATAAAAGCATTTTGGCGATATGATAAAAATATATTATCTACAACAGATATTTCAAAAGTGTTATCATAAACATTGTAAGATTTTAGAAAATAAGTCGAGTCTTGAAAAATTTTCATAAGTACCTCATTAAATTAAGTGCATTACCTACGTGTGGAAAGACATGTAGTCCTATTGACTCTTTGAACTTCAACATCATCATCATCATCATCATCATCATGTCATGCCGCAAGCACGGATATCCCTGACCCTCTCTCACCCCTCCTCTCAATTGTTCATCGTTTCTGGCTGGTCCTCAGGGCTACATCCTATATCCTCACAGAGCTGCTGTATGTAGGTTCGAGCTGGTCGACCTGCTTTTCTTCGACCATGTAAGGGGGTCCATAGGAAAACATTACTTCTTAGCGCGTTCCTGTTTCTCCAGTAGTGTCCTGCCTGTCTGGTTCATCTAACTTTTGTAGTTTTCATGATGGGAGGTAGGTGGCCATACAGCTGCTGCTTTGTGGGGTGTTGCCTCCAGGACTTGTTCAAAATAGCTCGCAGTATTGTTGTGTAGTTGCCGTCAAGCTTTTTCTTCATCCATTTAGTTAGCATCCATGTAGTGCATCCATATAGCAGTATCAACACGACCGATGCTCGGAACACGACCTCACAAATATTGACTTGGAACATAATTCAGGTAAACTCGAGTAAAACTATCTCTTCCAAAAAACCCGCGCCAGAAGATAGATAGTATAGATTGGTTGACTTTTGTTAAAATTGAACTTTGATTTAAGTTATTTTAAGTGGTAAAAACCTAACCTACAAATAATGTGTATTTATTTTGCGTGTTAATTTTTTCTACGACATCCGAATCTTCCATGAGGAAGAGATGGATATGTTAATGAGCAATTCAAGTTTTACAGTTACACGAGGTGCATCACGCTTGGCAACACCATCAGAAAGAAAAATATGATGTTATTCCTTTTTTTTTCTAAAAAACATCTCACAAAAAGTGACATACAACTGTGAATATTTTCTCGACTAATAAATACAAATATATTCAATTTAGAAATGATTGGTATGTTGCATTCCATGATACAGACAATTTTATTTTCCAAGAACAAAAACGTACTATGAGTCATTTTAAGTCGGTAATTATTATAATTTATAAAAGAGAACAAATTTCTCGGCTGATTTTTGTTTTTATGTATTGGAATAGTCAGCTTCTGGTCTTTAGCTCAAAAAAGAAAAAAAAAAAAAAAAGAAAGAACGAAAAAAATTAAGAAAAAGACAATCCAGCAACAACGCTTAAGGCTTCTTTTGACAGTGATGTCAGATAAATTGTTTAGTTTCTCACACTTCCAGAATCACATGCTCAAATTCTGTAAATTTAAGGATTATTTTAAAACGTTGCCTCAAATCAGTATCTCAGAACTTTTATCTGCTATTAAAAACCTGAATAATAAGAGATCCAGTCAGAAAATAATAAAGAAAGGTTGGTTTTCTGATCTTGAAATACTAGAAATACACCAGAAAATAAATAATGAACAAGATAGTATTTACAGTACCAGATACATTAAATATTAACAAACAAAAACAGCCTAACTAAAATGAAAACGCGACTCAACCAAACAACCTAGCACAAACACTAACTCAAAAACAAAAGGTAAATCTAGAAAGTTTAAATAGAATTATGAACGGGGAAAAGACTACTTTACCATCGCTAAGAAACATATAATGGAGAACAGTTAAGACGGAAACGAATAAAATAAATCAAGTACTACCTTAAATATCAAAGATTAATATAACTGAAGTAAATGAATAAATCTATGTAGTGGCAAAATTAGTTTGTGAGAAAATTGGGATCGGCACAAAAAGCAAGAAGTAAAAATCAAAACCAGGATGGGAAATTCGACAGGAAACACCGATAAAAAATCTACAAAAAAGATGACAAAATGATAAAACAAAGGAAAGACGCTGGTATAAGTAGGACAAAAAAGGAAAAAGCTATACAAGAAAAATAACAGGCAACGCAATAAAAATTAACCTGCCTACCAATGATATGGAAAATATTAACAGCATAAATAAGGGGGAGATTTGGAATCGATAGCAGGAGGAAGAAGCTTAGCTGAAGCAAAAACCCAAAGAGGTATTTTTCAAGGAGATGCACTATCACTGTTACTATTCATAATTGCGATGATGCCAGTTAATGGTATATGCAGAAAATGCACAACCGGATACAAACTTAGTAGATCGCACCAAAAGATCAATCACCTAATGTATACGGATTATATCAAACTATTTACAAAAATGAAAAAGAACTGGACACTCTAATACGCGCAGTTAGAATATACAGTCAGGACATAGGAATGGAATTTGGCATAGAAAACTGTGCCATGCTAGTAATAGAAATTAGCAAACGATGTCTGACTGACAGAATTGAAGATTAGAACGCTCTGAGAAAAAGAAACCTACAAATACGTGGACATCTTGGAGGCTGACACCATCAAACACGTGAATATAAAAGAAAAAAATTAAGAAAGAATATCTCAGAAGAACGAGGAACCTACTCGTGACAAAACTATCTTGTAGAAACCTTATCTAAGGAATAAATACCTGGGCTGTACCCGTCGTTAGATGTTCGGGAGACTTTGTGAAGTGGACCAGAGAAGAACTTAAACAAATGAACTAAAGAACAAGAAAACTAATGGCCATGCATAAAGCATTCAACCCCAGAGACGGCGTTGACAGACTAAATGTATCAAGAAAGCAGGGAGGAAGAGGACTTGCCAGCATTGAATACAGCGTTGACGCATCGATACGACGACTCGAAGACTACCTAAAATATCACGAAGGAGGACTGATTACATCCATCAGAAACGATACTGACAACACGCTGGCCAAGAGAATGACAATAACTAGGAAACAAAAATTGGAAGAAAAAAATTCTATGGACGTTTTAAACGATTAATGACAAAATCTCACACAAGAAAACATGGAAGTGGCTAAGAAAAATAAACTTTTAGAGAGAAACAGAATCTATCCTTATAGCAGCACAAACAACGCCATAAGAACCAATCATATCAAAGCGGGTATAGATGAGACTTAACAAAATAGAAAATATAGGTTACGTTGCAATAGAGACAAAACGATCATTCACATTATTAGCGAATTCAGCAAATTAGAATAAAAGGAATATAAGACTAGACACGAGTAGGTGGGCAAGGTGATCCACTGGGAGATGTGCAAGAAATTTAAATTTGACCAAACAAACAAATGGTATATGCAAAACCCAGCAGCTGTCCTAGAAAATTACACTCATAAAATCCAAAAGGAATTTGACATACAAACAGATCATGTAATCTCGTCCAGAATACCAGACCTAATAATAATGAAAAAAAAAAGAATTTGCAAAATTGTCGACTTTACTGTATCAGCTGAACACAATAAAACTGAAAGAATGTGAAAAGAAGGATAAGTACCTGGACCTTCCTAGGTAATTGAAAAAACTAGAGAAAATGATGGTGACAATTATATCCATCAGGATTGGTGCTTTTGGTACAGTAACTAAATGATTATTAAAGGGACTGGAGGACTTGGAAGTTGGCGGACAAGTGGAGACCATCCAAACAACAGAATACTGAGAAGTGTCATTGACACTTGAGGAGACTTGATGTCATTCAAACTCCAGTGAAAGCCCATCAGCTAAAACTGACTTGAAAAACTCTCAATGAGTAAATAATAAAAATAAAGAGAACTTACCGTCTAGTGGATATTGCCGTCCCGTCCGTCCATTGTGGAAAACTCTAAGATAAGGAAAAGAAAGATAAGTACACGGACCTTAACAGAGAACTGAAAAATCTATGGAACATGAAGGTGACTATGATACCAACTGTAACTGGTGCCGTCGTAACGGTCCCCAAAGGATTGTTAAAGGGGCGGGAAGCGTTGAAAATCGGAGGACGATCCATGACCATTTAAACTACAACACAGTTAAGATCGGCCGGAACACTGAGAGACGTCTTCCAGACACGAGAAAGTTTGATGTAATTTAGACTCTAGTGAAAGACCGTCAGTTAAAGTCGGTGCGAAAAACACACCAGAAATAGCAATAATGATAATTGCATCACAAAACATCACAATAAGGATCTATCATGTTAATGTCAAAATTGATAATGCGTGATATAAAAGCAATTGATTATAATGTGATAAAGACGAAACGATTAATCACAGAGCAAATATAGCAATTCAGCGCACAAAAGCTTAAGACTAAGCACGATAGGCTCAGGAAGAAATTAAAATTTTATAATTCTACAAAATGGTATATATACAAACCAGAAACCGTCCTGGAGAATGAGACACCGAAAACTCTCTTGGAATTTGAGATACAAACAAAACACCTTAGCCTTAGCAGAAGAGCAGACCTGGTGATAATTAACAAGAAATAAAGAACTTCTTTATTGGATTTTACCATTCCAGTGGACCAAAGTGTGAAAATCAGAAGAAAGCGAAAAAGGAAACAAGTACTTTTAGTTTGCCAGAGAACTAAGAAAGCTAGGGAACATAAAGGTGACCTAAATACCAACTGCAATTGGTGAGCACGGAACGGTCCCCAAGGGCATGGTAAATGAGCTTAAAGAGTTGGAAATCGAAGAACGAATTAAGACTATCATAATTAATGCTGGTGCGAAAAACTTCCAAGGAGTAATATTATAATTAAAAAAACAACAACATGAACGGATGTATACAAATGTTATGCCCTGTAAGTACTTGAAATAAGTCATGAACCATTCAATTTTGATAGTGAGAGAAGAAAGAAAAAACGTTACTAAAAAATAAAGCAAAAATTAGAAAGAAAAGGTAGTTGGGAAAAGACGTGATAACACTATATAGCAGATGATCATTATCTGCTTGAAATAGAAATAAAAAAAGACTGACGGAATAAATAAGAGAGGCCAACCTAAGTAACTATTTACTCATAACATTTCCGCGAGGTGAAAAACAAATAACTGAATTCTGGATTTGAAATCGTACATTTCATAACACAAGAACTGATCCGTAATATGCAACTTTATGTCCAGGAAAAGCAAAGATCTACTCTTTGGAATTGGTTGGGTAAAAAATTACTACATGCTCCAAGTAACATATAACCGAGTGCAATATGCGTGCGTTAATTGAGGTGGAAGATAATTCTCAATCTCTAAAATAAAATAAAAAATAGTACGAATTAATAATCTTAATATCCGAACATTTCATTTGGTCAATCGTTAGTTTTGATTTTTAACAACGTTGAACATTTTTTAATCAATGAAACTTACCAAATACTATTATAGTTGGAAAACAAAAAACAGTCTTATAGTGGAGTATCTCTATATATATCAAAAAACCGTGGATGAACTCATTCGAAATTAAACTAACGTGGAAGGATCTTAATGATGTCTGAAGAATTTATTTTTACGAAAAATATAGTGGCAGACGTAAATATTACCTCAAATAACATCAATACTTTTTTTTAGTCTTTAGCATAAATAAACTAGCAATAAAGATATATTCGAAAGGCAGAAGTTATATATTAAGGTAAAACTATGGAGAAATCGACTCAATGCATCTTGGGTTGGGATGAGCAAGATACTATTGCAAAGAGAGCTGTTTTAACTTTTTATGCAGTACATTTCTACTTTGGGATTTCCTGTCTTCTCGAATAATACAAAACATTGATAAGACTTCTTGGATAAAATTATTTCTATGAGTCTTCCATTCTATTCCACAGTCTGCATTCTTCGTGTTATTTCTTCAGGTCTAGAATTCTTCTATTGTCTTTGGACATGGCATTGTGTTACCATGTCCTGCTTCTCGTTCTAGGTTGAAATGGACAGATCTGTTAAGGGTCCCGGGGGGTTCAGGATTAAAAGCGGCTGCGTATTTAAGTGAGGGGACGGTTGCTTTTATTTGTTCCACTGACTGGACATAGAGCGTCTCTTGACCATTCGGTATGCAGTCGAGCGCATAATGGACAATTGAAAATGCCATTCATTTTTAAGCCAGCTTGTTTGACAACTAAAGAAAATTGCGGATATTTGCTAAGTAACTTATCCGGAATATACGAGATGTTTTGTTGTGGAAGATTTTCCGAATTGGCTTTGTTACAATTCATGGATATAGAATAAAAGGGGGAATGGGATGTTGAGAAGTAGATGTATCCACATCAAAGTGGAAAGAAAAGAAGATTAACGAATAGGAGGAATTAAGAGACAAAGTGAAGAGGAGTATGAAGGAAGAAGACAAATAAATAGGTAAATATTAAACAAATATCACTAAAGAAGAAAATGAGATAAAAACGATAAGACTATAGAATTTATGTGAAAAATTATGTCACGAAAGATACTTCGAAATATGAATAATGTATAAATAATATCGAAGAAAATAAAAATGTTGAAAGTAGAAAAGAAAGATAATGATTGAACAAAGGGAAAAAAAGAAATGATGGAATTAACACAAGAAAAAGAAAGAGAAATAAATTATTATTAGGGAAAAGATAAATAAATATAAGTAAGTTGGATTATTGGAATGAAAAAAAAAAGAATGAGGATGAACTATGACGAAGATTGTGAAGTGCATAAGTATGATGTTTTTTTTAAGAATGGCACAGGGTAAATGAGAAAATAAATTAAATCAGAAAGAAGAAAGAAAATAGGAAAGAGGGACGACACAAAAGAAAGAGAGACTAAAAGAAAACAGAGAAAAAAGAAATAAAATGAATAAAACTAAAAGAAACCAAATTGAATAGAAGAAAAAAAATACTTAAATTCAAGATAATCAGAAAGAAAGAAAACGTGAAAAAAAGGAAAAGAAAAATGAAAATAGAAGGAAAAACCTAAGAAAAAGAATGAATGCATAGATATAGAAGAAATAATAAAAGAAAGGGAGAAGAAAAAAGATATGAATTGATAAATAAATAAATAAAATAGATAAATTAATAAAGTGACAAGACTGAAGGGAAATAAGAGAATTAAAAAAAGAAAAAAGAATACATAGAAGTAATATCAAGATAATAAAAATAATGTAGAAAAATAAATAGCATTGAAAGAGAAATAGGAGTGAAATGAAAAAACAGGAAATGAAAAAAAGGAAATGAAAAAAAAGGAAATGAAAAAAAGGAAATGAAAAAAAGGAAACGAAAGAAAGGAAATGAAAAAAAGGAAATGAAAAAAAGGAAATGAAAAAAAAAGAACTGAAAATACTAACAAATATAAAGTACAGTGACGAAATCGATTTAATGCATGTTGACGAAAATCATAAGATGTGAAAGTATTTTTCTTCATTTTTTCTTTTCTACATTTCCTCCTTTTTTTTTTTAGCTTAGTTATTTTATAAACTAAGCTTAAAATAGAAGAAACGGGGAAAAGTTTTTTTAAAAAGTCAAGAAAAAATAAAAGCAAATAACAGGAAAAATATTAAGAAAATATATTAAAAGAAAAAAAATCATTAATAAATTGAAAAGAAAGAATAAAAGCTCAAAAAAAAGATGAAGAAGATAATAAGGTGACCAAAGAATGAAAGAAGGAATGAAGAATGAAAGAAAAAACGTTGAAAAGAAGAATAATGAAAAGGATGTATATTAGAAAAGAAACAAACGTTGCAAGAATTACAGAAAATGAAAAAATAAAAGAGAGAAAGAAAGAAAGAAGAAATCAAAGTAAATTGAAGAAAAAGAGATATTGAAAAGAAAAAGAAAAATATTGAAATTCATTAAGAATGAAGGAAAAGGAAAGATAATTTAGTGTTATAGCCAATACAATCAGATGAATGAGATAAAGAATTTTGAAAGGAAATAAAAAAGAAGAAAATATTTAAAGAAGCAAGTAGAATAAATGAATAAAGAAGAAATAATCGGAAAGAAACGGAGAAAAAACTTAAATGAAAGAATGAATGAAAACCCGCGAATAAGAGTCAAGAGGGAAAACAGTATATAAAATAAGAATTGCCATTATTTACTAGAATATTTTCTCTTTTGTTGAAGGAAAAAAATCCATTTTCTCTGTGACAAACAAAACAAAAAAACAAAAAATGAATACTTACAAAAAAAGAAATTACGAAATGTTCAGTGGTTTGGCGTTTACTTGCAAAAAGTTATTTTCGTGTGACAGCAAACAATGTTATTTGCTGGCCTACGATCGGACCCCTAAAAGGATTTATCAGTGGAAATGGCTTCACATGGTCGAGTTTCGCCATTTGCTGTCTCAGGAAGATAGAACTAAACGCGTATTGTTCTTTGCTGTGGATCATTTTCTTTTCGGTAACATTTTTTATTTATTTTCTATTTGTTAAAATACTTTGATCGAATAACATGATATCAGTAAGAAAGGAAATCTGCCATAGGTTCTCTATCTTTGCTTCTGAAAAGAGATGCTTTATGGGTTACAAATGATATTATAGAAGCCTATCTTTATCGCCTACACACAAAAATAAATGCCTTTCATAAATGCTGATACGTGATGTTTTAAAGAATGGCTTTTATTAGTTAAGATATTGATAGGATGCTCTAAATATATCACGTTCCCTAACATTTATTAAGTAATTGAAATATATCTACGAAAAAAGATAGCTCACAACTATTAAATCGTATATCTGTCAGTTATCAACAAATAAGTGACAGTCTGCGTATATAGTTGTTTGATTCAATGTGAAACGATTACAACGTGTATGGTACAGTATATAAGAAAAAAAAAATGATATATCTGAGCAGTATTTTCTTTGGAGTATTTCGATGAAAATGCTCAGTTTGAGAATCAAGCAACGCTTCATGCTTACGATAATTCACCGGGAATTACGCTAGAGATAAAAATTTCATCATACTAACAAATAGTAAATGCACAAATCAGAATCTGTGCTGGAAAATAAGACCCATAAATTCTCTGGCATTTTGAGATGCACACGGATTACTCGATCCCGGTCAGAAGATGAGACAATATGTTAATTAGCAAGAAAGAAAACGAGTCATCAGGAGAGTTTTTCCTGTTTTAACAAACAATAGAGTGAAAATGAAAGAGGGGGTGTCCTTGTGATTTAATGGTTAAAGCAATGGACTGCGGAATCGTAGTAAGCGAGTTCGTACTCCAATCGCGGTATTACGTTTACTTTCAGGCAAATACCCTTGGGAAAGGTATGATCCACCTCATCCTACCAGCTATGGGTTAAATATTACCCCAACTGTTTTTCTAGGAGAATAGATTTGGCATCAAATCACCTAAAAAGTTTGATATGCCTTTAAACAAAGAAACCGAAACCAAACCGAAAATGAAAGAAAGCTAAAAGACAGACAAATACTTGGATCTTGTCAGAGAGCTGAAAAGCTATGAAACATGCTGATGACGGTTATACCAACTATAGACGTCACGGAAGAGACTGCAGGAATTCAAGATCAGAGGAAGAATCGATACCATCCACATCACAGTATTGATAATATCAGCAAGATACTCGGGGCATATTAATGCTTTATCATTAACTTTGCTTACATGAAAAGACATTGTAACTTTAGTTGCTTATAAACAAACTTTTCTCTCAAGTTAAAGAAGTGAATTTATTAAATTCATAGAACTGGGTTTTATATAATCATTTTCAAAAATTTTTGATGTATATATTTTTTTTCGTTGTAGGTACAAAGAGAGGAAAAAGTAAATATTTCAAAATGAAGAGGTCCTCAAATAGATCTGTATTTTAAGAATTATTTATTCTGTTTTTACATACATCTATTTATCCAGCTTGTTGCTTTCTTCAGAAAACATGTGTTAGAATGCAATGTAAATAAAGCACCCAATGAGACTGGGATTCGCTCTTGTTGGTCTGTTTGGAGAATTTTTTTTTTTTTCAGGTTTTGTTTAGGTTTATATAGAAATCACAGTTGTGTGTTGGATTTCTTTTTCTTCTCCTCCGTTAGCCTTTTTCAAAATGTATCTACTAGTGTGTCTTTTCTCAAATCTGTCTTTGATATTTAAC
Source organism: Sepioteuthis lessoniana (assembly GCA_963585895.1). Lineage (NCBI taxonomy): Eukaryota > Metazoa > Mollusca > Cephalopoda > Myopsida > Loliginidae > Sepioteuthis > Sepioteuthis lessoniana. The sequence goes on along the minus strand of OY757931.1, from coordinate 79,328,425 downwards.
ATGTTATTAATTTTTTCATTGTTTTACGCTGGGTTGTTGTTGTTGTTGTTGTTGAGTGTGTGTGTGTGTCTGTGTGTGTGTGTGTGTGTGTGTGTGTGTGTGTGTGTGTGTGTGTGTGTGTGTGTTGAGTTGATTAGTTATAGCGTTATAGCGTTTATTGGTGGTTTTTGTGTGTGTATGTTAAAGTGGTTTTGAATTCCACGAAGAATTACTTTTTCTTCTTTGCGTGTATTTGTTCCTATGTGTGTGTGTGTGTGTGTGTGTTTGTGTGTGTGGTTTGCGCTTAATTGTTCCTCTTTGTGTGGTATAGTTTTGGTCTTGATTTTTTGGGTGAATAGTGTGGTTTAAAATTTACTGGCAATAACATTTTACTTTTAATTCGCGTGTGTGTGTGTGTGCGCGCGCACGTGCGTATTTATATAAGTGGAAGTTTGTCTGTGTATAATTCATGTTATATTGAACATGGGCTTGATTTTATCTATGATGTTTTTTTTTTCTCTTTTATCTGAAGTAATGTATAACGCTGGTTTGATATATGGGAATGGTTTTATATTTATCATGACTACATTGGTATAGGTGTTTAGATACATTCAATATTCCATTTTCTTGAACTTTAATATTGCTTTTGCGGGGCGATATTCTTGTATTTGGGGCTTGTGTTGATCCTGTGTATTCTTATTTATATTTGTTAAATTCGTTCATAAGAACAGAGAATATTTTGAAGACTGTTAACTGGTCTATGGTTTTTAATGACTTCTGTTGTATTTAGCATTACTTCGATTTTGTCATTGCTTTTATGTTCTTCCAGATTTTTTAAATTATTTCTGTGAATAGTTCTGGGTTGTTTTCTTTAGGTTGTGACGTTTGCTTGGGGTTTTCGTTGTTAGGCTGTTTTAGGTTTCGTAGTTCTTTTTGTAGTAATTTTCTGCTAATTCGAATCATTTATCTATTAGTGTTGTTAGGTATGCTCTCTCGTATTGTGTTTTGTGTAGTTCGTTAAGGAAAGTTTTTTTTTCGAAATCACTGATAACAAACACAGAAACGTGATTAAAAGACTGAGAAAAACCAAAAATCTTAAAATAATAATCACCACTTCTACAGTCGGGGAAAATACAAAACAAGGATTTACCAAATACAAGAAAAAAGATCTGGTTTATGGGATATAATTGTTGAAAAAAAAAACCATATATATATATAGCTGTCCATTCATTCGTTATCCTCGTGTCGATGTCCTTTTCGGTTGATGCGACGCTGCTTCCTAGGTAAGTGAATTTGTCTACTAGTTTAAGAGGGGTCCGTCTAGAGTGGAGATGTCCCCCGTTTGATTATAGCACATATATTCCGTTTTGTGTGCATTGACATAGAGGCTTATACCTGCAGCTGCTCGTTCCAAACTATGCAGTAGTGTTTCGGCTTGGTTGGGTGTATTTGCCAGTATCGCTATGTCATCGACGTAGTCGGCGTCGGTAATTGTTTTTGCGAGGTACCTTCTGCTTCTTTTCTTTGTCAGCTCGAAGCCGTTCTCTCTGATTTTGTCTATCGATGTTCAAAGTACGTAGTTTAGACAAATGATAATAAGATATGGGGCTAGCGTGTCCCCTTGTAGTACTCCTGCTACAATGTCGAAGTATTCTGTCTTCATCTGGTGATCGTACTTTTACTTTGGTGTTTCTATAGAGAATCGATATTCCTGCTACGGTTTCTTTAGGTAGGCCGTATTCTAGTAGGATTTGTTCCATCTTTCCTCTGTGAATGGAATCGAAGGCCTTGGTAAAGTCGACAAATAATAATGTCGCTTGTAGGTTTTTTGCCCGTACACCTTCAAGAATTCTACGGATGGTTAATATTTGTGAGGTCGTGGATCTATTTCTTCGGAAGCCATTTTGGTTTTTCCTAAGGATGTTGTCGATTTTGGGTTCTATGCGGTTTCGTAGTAGGGCATTGTAGATTTTGGCAGCTATGGATGTAAGTGTTATGCCTCGGTAGTTTTTAGCTAATCCGATGTCCCCCTTTTTAGGGAAGGGGAGGATGCATCCCTTCATCCATCTATCTATCGGAATTTTATTATATACTGCGTTGCAGTGTCGGAGCAGTATGTCGTCGAATTGTCTGGTCTTCCATACTTCTGGGGTAATCTCGTCCAGCCCTAACCAATAAAATGAAACGCACTTTGTTCCAGGCAGCGGTCGCATTGATACTGCTATATGGATGCACCGCATGGACTCTAACAAAACGGCTGGAGAAGAAGCTAGACGGCAATTACACAAGAATGCTGCGAGCAATCTTGAACAAGTCCTGGCGGCAACATCCCACAAGACACCAACTGTACGGCCACCTGCCTCCTATCACGAAAACTATTCAAGTTAGACGAACCAGACATGCAGGACACTGCTGGAAAAGCAGGGAAGAACTCATAAGTGCTGTACTCTTATGGACCCCCACACATGGCCGTGCAAAAGCAGGACGACCAGCACGAACATACATTCAGCAACTATGTGAGGATACAGGATGTTGTCAAGAAGACCTGCCTGATATGGAAAAGTGGCGAGAGAGGGTCAGGGATATTCGTGCTACCAGCACGACATGATGGTGATGATATATATATATATATATATATATATAAATATATATATATACGAGGTGTATACGATAAGTTTCCAGACGTCTTTCGTATGGGTACTTTTATTGACCGTACACACATGAAACTCTAGTCCCCTTAGAAGTAATCTGCTACAATGCACTTGCTGTACAGTTCCAACAACTTCTGGAAGGCCCCATAGAAGTCCTCTTCAGTGATCGAGCCAATGACCTTCGTCACAGCCTCTTTCATCTCCTCAATTGTCTCATAACGACAGCCTCTGACCTTTGGAAATAACCAAAAGTCACAGGGAGCAAGGTCTGAACTATAGGGAGGCTGAGGAACTGTCTTGATGCCGATCTCGGTCAAATAGTGTGTGACAAGAATTGAATTGTGGACTGGAGTATTGTCCTGGTGGAAATGAAACTGACCCAATATGAAGATTTCTGGCCTCTTCCGACCAAATCTTTTCTTGAACTCCTTTAAAACCTCATCATAGTAACTCTAACCCTAACACATTAACTCTGGTGTATTGACTTCCTTACCCGTGCCACACCTCTAATCATCCCTCACAGACTCCCTGCCTTCCTTGAAACTCTTATGCCACTCAAAAACTGATGCTCGATCCATGCAATATTTCCAATTGCAGTCTAAAGCATTCCATACGTCTCTGTGGTATTTTTTCCAAATTTAAAACAAAATTTTATTGCATATCGTTCTTCTAAAGTGTCAGATTTACCAGCTGTGACAGTCAGGTTTTCGTAAGGTGTATTCATATTGCTGCTGCACCTGTTCATTTGAACCTGAAATCATAAAAAATTGTCAGTCATCTCATAAGATGTATGCAATAACATAGTGAATTTTTAAGAGTCTAAGACAAGGATAAATGTCCATACGAAAAAAAGTGTTGAAACTTATCTAACCCTTCTTATATATATATATATATATATATATATATAGTATAGAAATTTTGATAAAATGTGGAAAAATGGTTGATGCCTTTATATCGTTTGGATTCTTGAAATTAAAAAAAATTATGGACCTACGTTACCTACACAAATACTCAGTTTCAAGTGCCAACACTACTATCAATCATATATATATATATATATATTTGAACAACTTCCAACATTATTTGTTGGAACCAGAATCCATGACATAAACCTGGCGAAATCTTATAAAACTGCCTCACAATGAGAAAAAGAATCGTACAACTACAATAAATGCAAAGTAATGTAACTATTGCAAAACTTCAAAAACCCTGCAAAGATATTTTTGCTATATTCTTTCGAAGTATTTATTTACAGATATCTAGTACTGATACTTGTTCTAATGTGTTTTAATAATATTTTAAATTCTTTTTTTAAAATCTCTTTTCGGATATAATTTTGATTTTTTTTCTCCCTCATTTTATTATTACGAATTAAAATTTACATTGCTGCATGAAGTAATTTCGAATGTAAATGACGTTTGCTGGACTCAAAGTTACACTAGAAAAACGGCATAAAGCTGAATTTAAAATAACCTGAGATGAAATAACGCGATGTGTTATATATATATATATATATATATATATATATATATATATATATATATATATATATATATATATATGTGTGTGTGTGTGTGTGTTCGCGTATATATATATATATATATATATATAGTAGGATATTCTTAATAAACTTGTATATTAAGAATAGTAACTTTTGATACTATCTTTAATCAGTATCATCTTCTTAATGATGAATTTTGGTAAAACTCAATAATGGATTCATCATGTCATTTTTATGATCTTTGCTAATTTGGCGAATTTTACTTTTCCACTTTCAACTAGGCATAAAACAATAATTTTACGTGTAACAATGTAAAGTTTTAAAGAATTCAATATTTCGACGTGGCAACATCGTAATAACCTAATATTCATTTCGTCAGTAAATATCCTTCTAGAAAAGCAAATATTTTCATCAAATTGTTCAAAATAGAATTTAAATTTTATTACTCCGAGATTAATCAATTCTTGTAGAAGATTAAATATTTTATTAGCTCAGAAAAAGTTCAGAGAACATTTTTTTCTGTCGGCAAAAACATTATCAGATTCGACTCATGGCACATGAATCTTCTGTTTGCTCTCGTTACATAAAAAGTAAAATAAAAGAAAAAAAGAAGTTCATCGAGGCAGCTAAATTAAATAGTTAAAGGCAATTGATATGTGATAAATAAATATGGATTACAACTTTCAATTGTGTTTTTTGTGCAAGGAACCTGATTATCATCATCAGTTACAGACAAGAGTTTGGATAATTCAGAATAGTTAAGCCAACAAAAATGCCTTGAGAGTATTTCTGCATTTCTTGAACTCCTTGGTCCTGTCTAAAATAGAGTGGAATTAGTGTCCCATATATGCGTCAAATAAATCTGAAGATATAATATTACTTCTTGTGGGTTTTTCACACCAGTGTGAGTGAAAGCAAGTCTCCTAAACTATTTTCGCTCTTCCAGCCGATCTCAGTAATTGTGTCATTTGGATGCTTACGGCCCATTCTCCGATTTCTAACAATTTTAGCAGCTGAGAGTTTTCCCCACCAGTATCCGCTGATGTTCATTCACTGGAGTTTGGGTGACAGCAAGTCTTCACAAGTCTCCCGGATATTTCTCAGTATTCTGATAGATATCAATAATGCAGTCGTTTGGTTGGTCCCTACTGCTTCCGTTATTTCAAAGCCCTCCATTCCTTGAACCAATACTTTGGTGACTACGAAGAGCACCAATTACAATTGATGTTACGAGGATCATTAAATAAGTTTCTAGACTTTTTTCGTATGGGTAGTTTTATTGATAGTACACACATGAAACTTTAGTTCCCTTCGAATTAATCTCCTCCGGCTTCAATTCACTTGTACCGTTCCAACAACTTCTGGAAGGCTCCATGGAAGTCCTCTCGTGTGAGCGTGTCAATGACCTTCGTCACAGCCTCTTTCATCTCCTCAATTGTCTCATAATGGCAGTCTGTGAGCTTCGAGAATAAGCAAAAGCCACAGAGAGCAAGGTCTTGACTATAGGGAGGTTGAAGGACAGTCTTGATGCTCATCTTGGTCAAATAGTCTGTGACAAGGATAATGTTGGGGACTGGTGCATTGCCCTGGTGGAAATGCCACTGACCCGATTAGTAGAATGCTCGCCTCTTCCGTGTTCTAACGTCCATATTGCATTTTTGAAAATCAACAGCTGTGAAAATCAGGCTTTAGTAGGGTAAAAAAATTGGTCAGTCATCTCATAAGATGTGTAACAATAAGATACTGAATTTTCAAGAGTGTACAACAATTTTAAATGCCTGTACAAAAAGTCTGGAAACTTATTGATGGCCTTACGTATCATTATTAATATTATTTTTTTAGTTTTTACCGAGTTTTTCACTACAGCGTTAACTGTTGGTGTTTCCATGGAGTCTGAGTGGTAGCAAGAGTCCTCAAGTCTACAGGACTCTTCTTTGGCTGATCTCAACAGTGCTCAATGTTGGATGGTCACTGTTCGTCCTCTGATTTTTTAACTGTTCTTGCTTCCTTTCCAAGCATTAAGCGACTGTTCCAAGCGTGTCAATTATGAATAGTATTACCTTCTCTCATGGCCCACTGTTTACTTACTTCTTTGAAAGATCCAAGTATTTGTTGGTCTTTTCGCTGTTTTTTATTTTTACCCTGTTATTCGCCGAGATGGCAAAAGACCATTATAAAACAGGTTATCTTTCTTTGTGAATTATCGGCAGGATTAAGTGATCTTCTTGTTTCTTAAAATATCCGTGAATATAATGTTTTGTGTGTAGTCCTATAATTCCGTTGTGCTAGTTTGCCATATTTGATTATCATGTGATCATTTTTGATCATCTCATAATGTACACTCGTTATTCTGTTACGTATTGTCTATTTAATATGATTAGTTTTTATGATATTTTTTTGAGTTGTTCTTTGATGAAATTCAATTTCCCTTGAAAAGTTTCCATTTCCATGACCTGGTATTCTCTTGTGCATTTTATCAAATTTGTCACTTTAAATACCCATACAGTTGTTTTACTTCTCATTATTGTTTCTAAGTTATTGTTGTTTTGCTAATTATTTATGTTGTCAGTACAGTTATTAGACTCTGTAACTTGTCTTTCTTTGCTATTATTATATAGTATCACCGTCTCTCATGGCCCACTACTTTCTTCCTTCTTTGAAAGGTCCAAGTATTAGTCAATCTTTTCGCAGTCTTTTATTTCCCCCCTGTTATTTTCTGAGACGGCAAAAACCATTATAAAGCAAGTTCTCTTTCTTTGTGAGACTAAACATGTCAAAGTAATAATAGATAATACGTAAGAGAATAGCGAGTGTACATTATGAGATGATGAAGTAGAAAAAAATAATCACGTAATAATCATAAATGTAGCAAACTACCAGAATGGAATTATAAGACAAGACACAGCACATAAAAGACAGCAAATTTATCTCTTAAATGTAAAGCCTAGTAAATCGTCATCAATTTTCTTTTCCTCTGGTTGATTTATTTGAATTATTCCAGATTCAATTTAAAGAATGTTAACGATGATCTTACAAAGAGGAATCGCCAGGTATTTATTTCTTTGACATTTCTGCATCAGTGCGTTGTTTCCAGATGTTATTTCATATGTCAGAGGTATTCTTTTCTTATATTTTTCCCCTTTCTGCTTGTTTGATGGTGTTTGCTTTTTGGTATATATATTACACATTTAATATTATCAAAGAAAATTATAAGGTGATTTGCCATATTTTATTGATTACTGAAACAGGAAAATAAATTACAATATATATAAATGAAACTAATCTATTATCATATCCAAAGCAAAAAATGATACGCAATTGAGTTTTTATATCAGAGATACTATGCCTGAGACCCCATTTTCAAAAAAACGTGTCCTGAACTATGATCAAACCAAATCTAATATAAACTTCATGATTAATGGGAACCAGTGGTGGTATTATGGTTAGAAAGATAGACTAGCAAACCTTCTCGAGTGAGTTCGGATCTCATTGGGTGCCCTAATTATAGGACCTTGTGTTACATCTTAGCAAAATATTCGTAAATTACAACTCTATGATAATTAAATGTTTATAGAGCTTTCCGGAGTTTTCATACGCACAGAGTCCTGCAAAAATACCAAAACATCTAAAAAATTGAACAAAGTTCGAATAAACAGAAAACTCTAAGGTATTTTTGAAAAATCATACTCATAGAAATCAAACTTTTCTTTTGATTTTGTAAATTTGAAGCACCGAATGCATTTCCGAAAAATGTGATTGAGTGGCATCTTTATTATAACAAATAATAATGGTGAAATTTCATCTCCTTGGTATTTTAAAATCAGCTAAAGTCTTTTCCCCTAACTGTCGCCTCTACTTTCCAGTATTTCATAACTTCCGTAATGAAATGTATGACTTAGACGGATATCTTGAAAATTTTCTGACAATCAACAATTTAGCTTAGTGGAACTATATCACAGGTTTTTTGTAGTCAATTAACTATATAGCTACAATTTTCCTTCCAATTTTTCCGTTTTGAGAATGTGCTTATCAATGTGCTGTGAATCACCTGTTCCTCTTGCTCCCTTGTTTAATACTTTCTTTTCTGCGGGAAATATTCTGCGGCTTACTAGCAAGTAGTAAATCTCCTCCCTAATCTGCACTGTTTGAGTTTTCCTCATCATAAATCTGGACACGTTATCGGTTTTTAGTTGCCGAAGAAATTTCCTTTTCAGAGGCGTCTTTCTGGATTAGGGTTGTCTTCCTCTTAGTCATAAATTTCGGTTTAGTAGCTTTTTCTTGGAATCTACTCAGTTGAAGAACCTGTCTACTGTGGATGAACGTGACTTTTAAAAACTGATTGAATATATGCCATCATGACCTGGCATTTTCCAATTCATTACTCTTTCCAATGTTGCTCTGAGCGATTACGGGGAGTTGTCTGCCATTTGTGAGTACTTAACATTCTTTTTTCATTCTATTTATCCAATCGGTCTTTCTATTATCTTATTTCTTTTCCCATATTTTACTCCAAATTTGTTTTGCTTCCTTTGTATCAGGTTGTTCATGTATCCTCGTGCATTCTCCACCAACTTACTGGTAGAATTTTCTTTCTTTGTTTTAGAAGGTCCCGTTTTGGTTCTATTGTCTGATCTTATCCCAATATCTTTCAATATCCAATATCATCCCAACTATTCTGACTTGTCTTTCCTTCCTTACTACTTCCGTTGGTTTTCCCATTTTAATCACCTATTTTTCTAACCAACATTCCCATTTAGGATTTGTACTTCTGATCGAATTTTTAAGAGGATCACCGATGTTATATCAGACCAGCTTCGTTCTTGCAGGATTTAGTTCGTTTAGTTCAGAGATGTTGCCCGTTGGAATATTTGATAATACTTAATTTAGCTTTCCAATTTCAGTTTTGCGTTTTTTTGTTTTTTAAATTTCTCGCACATTTCCCAGTGGATCATCTTGATGACCCAGTCGTCTCTTATCTTATACTCCCTCTGTGCTAATATACTGCATTCGCTTATCATGTGATTGATTGTTTCTTCTCTGTTACCGTTTAGTCTACATTTGCTATTTTGTTGAGTCTTGTCTATTCTTGCTTTGATATGATTGGTTCTTTTGGCGTTATCCTGTGCTGCTATTGGAAGAGATTCGGTTTCTCTCTTAAGGTTACCTTTTCTCAACCAGGTCCAGGTTTTCTCGATTATTATTATCATTATTATTATTATTATTATTATTATTATTATTATTATTATTATTATTATATACGAGTTATAATAATAAAAAACAGTTTGAATAATTGTTTTTTCACTGAAATCTGAATGATACTGTTTCTGAGTTTTTAACAGACAAATGAGTTAAAATAAAATATTTGGAACGTGCAAGAGAACTAATAAAGCGGTGATATAGCTATTGTAATTGACACAACTTGAACGGACCCCAATAGCTTGATAAAGCGGCTGTATTTGTTGGACATTAAATGGTCATGATTTGTCTTCCAAACTACAGGACAGCTAAGATCCCCCGGAATACTGAATATTATTTTCAATATGAAAAGCAACTTGAAACCATATAATTGATTGGATACTATCAGTATAACTGAAACTACATGAAAGATATGTATATTAAAAATAATTACTTGCTGCTATAATTGCTTACACATTATTATTATTATTATTATTATTGTTATTATTATTATTCACTGATCAGCGGAAGCTGATGGTCTTTCACTGGAGATTGAGTGACAGCAAGTTTCCTCAAGTCTCCAGGACTCTTCTTAGTATTCTGGCCGTTTTCAATAATGCTGTTGTTTGTAATTTCTCCACTCGGCAGCCAACTTCCAAATCCTCCAGGCCCTTTAATAACCCTTTAGATACCGTGCCAAAAGCACCAATCACAATTGGTATTATTGTCACCTTTATGTTCCGCAGTTTTTTTAATTCTCTAGCAAGTTCAAGGTAATTATCATTATTATTATTATTATTATTATTATTATTATTATTATTATCAAATAAGTGTGCATACTTAAACTTATATAAACCCTGCACAAAAAATACTTTGCCATTTTTAAAACCGACAGTTTTGACATCCGTAAAATCAGCCCTTCAAGCCATAAACCAAGCAAACAGCAAACCAATCAACCAACCAAACACATAAACAGCCAACAAACCAACAAAAGAGTTGCAATATTAATGTACTTCTCTTTTTAAATTTATTTATTTTATCTTTCAAAATGTGCCATATATTATCCAGGAAGTTTCGAATCCAAAATCGGATATTCTTTACATATTTTGAAAACATGATTACCAGAGTTCTAAACTGGAAAGTGATTTAAAATTTTAAAAAGAAACCTTTTTAACAAAAATATATTTCAACCCTTTTAAAAATTCGAAAGTATTATCTAGTTTCATATATGTACATGTAACCTATAGAAACCTTTGTTTTTATAATTACCCGAGACAATGAGTTGGTTTTGTTTCTTTGACTACTGGCATATCAACCTTCCAGGGTTATTTAATGCCTAGACCATCCTTGTAGAAGACCAGTGGTGGTACTCTTCCCATAGGTAGAGGAATAAAATAGTTCTTACTTTTCCCAAAGGTAGGAATCAAATATTAAACCTTATATCGTGATTGGAATTTGAACTTGCCTAATACAATATAGTTGAGCAGTACGTTAACCATTACGCCGCAGAGATTCCTCACCTCAAGAATAGGATCAAATTAAGAAATATTTCAGGAAACTGAACCTATAGTATTCCACTGTTAAATTTCAAGGAAATTGTTCTGAGCTATTCAGTGTATACAAGGGTTTCCGGATTTCCTTTTTGGTGAATATGGAATCAAATACACGGTTCAAATGCATTTTTGGATGAAACTTTTGCATACATATAATAAAACGTACTAAAAAGTATAGATTCACAACAGAGGGTGATATTCATTTAGCTTTTAGTACTTTATAACAACTAAATTAACCAGTTCTATGGATATCTTCTCGTCTTGGTACAAGTGAAAAACTAAATTTGAATAATAAAGATTACTAAATTGTGAGTTCAATTCGCACAAAGTAAATTATATGTTTGACATTGTTTCCAATAATTCAAACCACAAAACAATTGACAGAGCTATATTTAAAATACGAATAAAAATATTTGTTAAACAGCGGGATAGTCTCGCATTATTAAATTAAATGATTCGTTTATTCTTCATTCTCTTAGGAAGAAAATTCTATGATGTCGAATATTTCCAGTCGTATTTATTTTAAGCCTATTTTCTGAATCTAGAATTATTAGCTGTTGCACTAAAATGCTGTGATTTAGTTATTTGCTACACAGAAGAAATAGTGTATCTCCACTAAGACAAGAGTTCCATCGATTTTGACGGACACGTATATCATCTATACTCATATGAAGAAAATTGTTTTGTTAAAGAAAGAATAGAAATTAATATACCCAATAGATATATAGATTTGAATCAAAGGCGAGACTGGAAAATATTCTAATTTTATCACTGCACAAATTTGAATTAATAACTTATATCTTCTTTTATATTTGCGTAAATTAAATTATCTCTGTCATAGTTACGACGACACGTGCAACGGTTGAATAGTTACTTAACTAATTACATGTCAATCTCGACTAAAGTATGTCTAAATAAGTAATAGTATTTGTTATTCTGTCGTTTAGAGGTTTTATAATTCCTTAGAATTTCCTAGCTTTTTTTTCCTTTCATTTAATCTTAAGAATGTTCTGAGTGCTGCAATATTGGTAACTACAACTGTCTACAAATTATTTAAGCTTCAGATATTTTCCTTACTTTTTGAAGTCCTTCAACTTCGTTGTGTGGTGTGCAAGAATAATCATATTTATTATCTGACAGATGGCTTTCTAACTGTTTTAGTTGACTACATTGGGCTTTCTAGTCTGGATTAAGTAGTTCTTTTGAAGTTGAAAGTCCTACATAATCTTGTACTTTTAATTCTCTGAAATGGTTTCTGTTTTGGGAGAATGCCATTGATTTGCAGGGTTAACTCTATGTCGTTTACACAGTTAAATATAGTTTACTCCTGTACATCAAACAATTGAGTCATCTTGACGAATAATATAATTATATCTGTTTTTACAGTTATACAATTTGGCTTTCAGGTATTGAATATTACGAAGAGCATAAAGGATGGAATTATCAGGGTAAAATCCTCTTTTAAAGTTGGTCTTAACTGAAGATTTCGTACGATGAACCTCTATGATGTATGGTTGCATTTTCAAATAGTATAGAATGTCGAACGTTTCCTTGTTGAAAAAAAAAGTCATCTTTTGTTTGCTTCTGCTTCAGATCAACAAAGATATTATTTGGAACAATATGCAATTGCCGTCATGAAGAACAGAGAAAATTGAGCTTCCAATTATAAATACTCTGTTCTTATATTTACCTTCACAATCTATTTAAGTCAATGGATTGAAGAGTTAACTCATTGCTATGACGACGACTATGAAATATAGTCTTCTTTTAAAAATACTTTCTTTATTTTTCTTTCGTTACAGATGAATTTTCAAAGTAGAAGATTACTATTATGAAGATTAGAGAAAACTACGAGTTCTAAAGAAATTGTGACTTTAGATAAGGATTCCATAATAGAGAATTCAGTGGTATACGATCACTATTGCGCAGTGAGAATCGAGAATCGCAATGTAAAATTCCTCTTCTAAGGCTTATCTACGCTAAGTATTCCACAAGATGGATCCCATTGATATGTGATGTTATTGCATAGAAAATATTAAGAGTGATCTTTGCAACTGGCTCTGCTTATGTTGCATTGAGCTATTGATTCCAATTTCTTTAATGTAATATGAACGGGTGATTTATCGTTGTTACTTGATTCTGATAACTAGAAGGAACGACAGACACATTCATTAAAAAGAAAAAGATTCACGTATATTGCTAAGTTGTCACCTGCTTCCATAAACTGATTTCAAAAGGAAAACCTTGAGTGACTTCGCAAATTCGATGGACAAATGGAGGCCCTCATTATGAGCCATCGCCAATAACTAATCATTGGTGTTACGCAATATCAACCCATGTTGGTTATTTAATACTAAATAATGATTATATATATATATGTATATATATATATATATATATATATATATATATATATATATATATATATATTGGAAGCATTTCTTCGTTAATACAAATTTCATTAAACATAAGATATTTTATGTCTACATATTTTCTTCTGGATCCGTTCGAATTCCCGTATTACTTTTATTGTATTCGGGCAGAATTGATTTATGTGTTTTCCATAGTTGTATGTATCCCTAGTACAAAGTCGGGAGGTAGGTGGCCGAATAGTTGACGCTTTGTGGGATGTTTCCCATCACGAAAACTCTCCAAGTTAGACGAACCAGACAGGCAGGACACTGCTGAAGAAGCAGGGACAAGCTCATAAGTGATGTACTCCTATGGACCCCCACATATGGCCGAGCAAAAACAAGACGACCAGCTCGAACATACATAAAGCAGCTACATGAGGATACGGTATGTAGCCCTGAAGACCTGCCAGAAGCGATGAACGATAGGGAGAAGTGGCGAGAGAGGGTCAGGGATATCCGTGCTGGCGGCACGATATGATGATGATATTGATGATTATTGCTTATGGATATTTCATTTATAATTGTAAAGATACGTGCCCTCCAAGTATTTAAGTTTGAGAGTAATAAATCATTATTTTAAATTAGAAAGACTGACGAAAATAAAATAGATAAAGAACCAAATCTGTGTTTATGGAATTTGCATTAAAACTTTTTTTTAATGAAAATTTTAAAAAAATATAAAAAATACCTAGCAAAAGTGTCAGGTCATAGACACTGCCTCCCCATTCCAAACAATATACCCGATTTGACGGCATATAAGACACAGGGGTGTATAAGACGCACGCTAATTTCAACAGGGCAAATCAAGAAAAATACAATGTTCAAATATATAACTTGATGAAATTAATTCAATGAATGTTATCAATGATAACTATTAATCTGCGTAAAAACTTTTTAAATAACGACAATAGGCATATGAAAGTTACTGTAAATTCTAATCTAATAGGAATTGCTCGTTTGATAATTTCGACCAGCTATCATGAATTTTCAACCTACATATAGCATATAAGACGGGGAATTTTAAATGACAATTCAGTAAAAACAAACTGCGCTTTATATGCCGTCAAATACGGTAAGCGTTAGTTTTCACTGTTTTATTATGAAATTGATGAAAATAAAATCATAAATCTCTTGTCAGTAAAAAAAAAGAAATAGATCAGAGTAAGTATAATAATAAGAATATCTAAAAAAACAAAAAATCAAAAACAAAAAAAAAAGCCAATGATAAAATACAATGCGACACACTTAAGGGAGAACACCTTTTTTTGAAGGAAATCAAAACTTAAAAAAATCTAAACTTAATATTTTCCTGGGAAAATATCTCTTTGCTAATTCTTTTATTTTTTTTTATTTTTACCCATCCGAAGAAAACAGATTTGGAGAAAAGTATTTGTAACTCAAATCATGAAGACCTTTTTCCAAAGTTATCGTATGCTTTTATTCAATTTTTTTAAGAAAACATTCCAATAATTCTTTTAAATACGGAAAAACATTTTAACAATAGATATATTTTAATTCACAAATTTTATTCAAGAAATTCATGCTTATATTAAGAAATCTAAACGATTTATTGAATAAATGAATAAAATTAATTATCATGAACTGATATTAATTCAAAAACTGTAGGATGATATATATATATATATATATATATATATATATATATATATATATATATATATATATATTGAATTACTCAACTTTTATTTATTTTTTAAAATGTTTTAATTATGAAAGTTTGTATGTGTGAGTTAGTTTGTGTGTGTGTGTTTGTTCATATGTGTGTAAGAGTGAGAAAAAGAAAGAGAGAGAGAGAGAGAGAGATTACATTGAGTAATCAAAGCAAAGCACTGCGTCTTCTTAAAGAAAATAATTTAAACTTCTGCGTAGTAGTAATATACGTAATTGCCTTTTTTTATACATTAATTGAATATTTTTATATATTAACTTATTTTCTCATCCTTTTTTTTTTTGTATATTTGTGAATAAATATTAAGAAAAAATTACAAACAAAAAAAAAGAACTGATAAAATAGAAATGTATTTAATGTTATTTAAAACTAAATTATTGCGTTTATACGTATTTTGAACGGTTTCCCCGTTACTTCCGGTAGCCAGTGCTATTTTTTTTTCTAATGTAACTATTTAATTTAATTAAATAGTTAGACAGTAAAGAAAGCAAGTTCGTATTTTTTTAAAAGATTTGTTTCCGGGAGTTTTTGCTTATATTTGTTAAAAAGAAACCAAAATCTTGAAATCAATAATACCGAGCGAAATCTTATCAAAATCAACTTTTAAAAACATGATATAAATTGCCTTTTATATGCCTACTGTAAACTGCTGTTGGGCTATGCATACATAGATTCAATTGCATGGTGATAGCATATAGATGACCAACGTTATTATTAATATAAAAAACTTTCTGAATAACATAGATAAATAAAATAACTATGTGATATAAATAATTAATTGTGATGTCGGCAGTGATATAGATTCTAATTGGGGCTGACATTTCTATTAGAATAATCTTTAAATTCTTATCAATTTTTTTCACTGAAGTCTCATTAGTGTTGTTCCTTGATGGAGAATTAAACTTTGTAGGGTATTAAATGCAAAAGCTATCCTTGTAAAAGACAAGAAATGATATTATTTAACCGATAGCTGGGGGAGATAAGGGGGTTCATGCCTTTTCCAAGAGCATAAGTCCGACAGCGAATATGAAAGCAAGTGGGGACATTGAACTCTCTTCTAACAATGTAGCAGGTGTATACCCGTGGTGTAAGGGTTAAAGCACTGGATTGCAGAATCATAGTACACGACTTCTTACCCCAGTAGCGCAATTACATTCACTTTTAGACAAATACCCTTGTGAAAGGTATGAACCCCCGTATGCTCCCATATATATGTTTTATCCTTCTACGTGGATTACCTTGTTAAAGAGAGTTCAATGTCCCCACTTGCTTTCATATTCGATGTCGGACTTATGCTCTTGGAAAAGGCATGAACCCCCTTATGCTCCCTATATAGGTTAGATAGTACCACTACTGTCCTCCTAAGAAGAAAGGATGGATTTGTCATTGAATAAACTGAGAAGATTTATATGCCTTTAAATAACAAACAAATCCAACAATATAGCAGCCCGTCACATTATCTATTACGTCAAGGGAACTTACCTCAAGCTTGAATGAGAGCAAGTCTCCACAGATATCCAAAACTTTTCTAAATTTTAGAACGGATTCTAAAAATTCTAAGGCCTCGATTCTTCCTCTAATCTCCGGTACCCACGGTCTCTTTTCCATGCCACTGCATAACCTTCCTAGGGAAACAACTACACTTGTTATAAGAGTCACTTTTATTTCTACATATGTTCATGGATGAAAGAAAGAAATAACGACAAATGAAACCAATAGCATTATTATACTGGTAATATAAAGAGAAAATATTCTTTTATAATAAAAATAAAAGATGTTATATTATCATGTCGATATCTTAATTTTCGGAGAAACTTCTCCTTAAAAAAAAAACAAAAGTTCACAATTTGATTTACAGAGAGTAAAATAAATTATTCAGTTTGAATTAAGACTTTTGCTATTTTTAATTGCGTTTAATCTTTCCAAATTAAAAATCTAAGCAAGTGCGAACTGTTTGAATCGAAGACAATTGCAAAGTTTACAGATTGAAAACTTCAATCTAGAGTATGTGATGGGTCTCATTTGCTGCCTAGGCAAAGAATTTTCCCCTTTAATTCATTGCTGTGTTCAGTTCTCTTCATTGTTTTTATCGTTCTTCTTTCGGCTCGTACCGCTATCAACATCTCTTCTTGTGAATGCACCTAGACAAGCTTTAATTTAAGTTGAATCACTTCTGTATTTTGGGCCATTTGATTATTAGCCAATTCCGGAATCGTCAATAATACATCAGAGATTTTCCTTCTAAATCTCAGTTGTCTGTATCATTGGAAATGAGAAGTGTTCGTATCGATTTAATCGTCAACAGCTAAAATTCCTTCAACGAAATGGCGTGCAGTTGATTTCCTATAAAAATAAATTCTGTTGTCGTATCCTTAAACGAACGATTGCCTAATGTTTCGGACTAAATTGATTTTTTTTTTCTGCCTCGTTGAAAAGAGCTTCTATAGTGGCTAAATGACAGGATCTCATTCTAAATATAACAATTCCGGCTTCTTTCTTTGCCTCCCGTGAATATATATCAATAAATAAACAGATAAATAAATACCCCATCCACCACCTATAACAAAGAAAGAATAACAAAAGAAATAGGCTGAAGAATATTAGCGTTATTTCCTTAAGATCAATGGGGGCGTTTCGATGTACGTACAAGAACAACAAATATAATGGCGTTGTCGCGGGTATTTTCAACAGATCCTCCTTGATGTTCTTTTCCAGATACAGAAGAACCTAGTT
>OY757931.1:79240729-79305729 GCA_963585895.1 Sepioteuthis lessoniana | reverse complement strand
CCAGCCTAAACACCTGAGGCAGTGAAATACACAGACTGCATCTCTGTAACGGGGTAAGCTTCCCCAAAAGTGTGTCCTTGCTATGACATTAAACAATCTGATGGTGAGGCTCCAGTCTAAGAAACTTTTGGAATGTAGAGTCCCCCTTCAATGACATTGCTCCAAGGTTAACTCTGCCCCAAATGACAGGACTCGATAGGGCCCTATCTATTAGTCTTTGACTATTAAAGGATTCTTTGACATTTAAACTTCGTGCAAACAAAAAACTTATCCTAAATTGACTCGTTAGAAATAGAACTGGTTGATCATTTAACTGTACGTAAACAACTGACCAGTGTATAATTGAATTGGTTGTGATAAATAGCAATACATGGAACCAATTAACTGTATTCAGACAGATAAATTGTGCCTAAATATATTATTGGTGTTAAATATTAATACTTGTTACCACTTCACCGTCTGCAGACCAATTATTTATATTGAATAGAATTATTAGTATTCGATAGCAATACTAGAAACCATTTAACGGTTTAGAAACAAAAGCAATACTAGTGTGAAAACAAATTAGTTGATACTCATTTAAAAATAAATAACCAACAAACTAATTTGAACTTGTTAGTGTTACATAGCTATAATGGAAACCATTCAAATATTATATCATAACTTCCATCTAACAGACGGAATTCCTATATACATTTATTTATCTTTCATGATTTTCCTGGGGAAAATAGTAGCTTGATATACTACGTTTGTCAAATTATATATAAATCCCATAGGACAATCACTTTTACATTTACAATTGCAATTATTATTACTAACTCCTTGAGAGTTCATCACATCACCATTAGCTGATGGTCTTTCCTTAAAGCTTGAGTGACAGCAAGTTTCCTCAAATCTCCAGGATTCTCAGTAATGCTGTACTTTGAATGGTACTATTTACCAACCCCTCCGCTCGGGCAGGATATGACACAGGGTCAATTTTTAAGCGGAGTTTAACAGGTTTCAATTCAGAGTTTTCCTTCTCCTAGACCAGTTGCCTAACCATGGCTGAAGAACCTAGTCTGTCCTACTATTTACCCATAGCTGGAGGGAGAATTATTGGATTCATACCTTTCCCAAGGGTATTAGTGCTATGTGAAATGCAATCAGTCTCGTCCAGGATTTGAAATCGTATCGCCGTGCTCATTTCCTACGGCGATAACGACTACACCACGGGCACCTGTAGTTTGAATGGTATCCACTGGTCCTCCAGCCTCCATGTCTCCAGTCCCTTCAATAATCATTTGGTGACTGTACCAAAAGCACCAATCACAATGAGTATAATTATCAACTCCTTGTTCCATAGTTTTTTTGTGTTTTTTTAATTTCCTAGCAAGGTCCATGTAATTATCCTTCTTTCAGTTGCTTCAAGTTTTATCACTTTGTTAGCCGGGACAGCAAAGTCCACAATTTTGTAAGCCCTCTTGTTTTGCTTGATGACAATTATGCCTGGTCTTCCAGCTGAGAGTAGGTTATCCGTTTGTATACTAATGTCCGATGCGAGTTTGTATGTCAATCTCTAGGACACATGTTGGGTTTTGCATATACCATTTGTTCAAATCGTCAAATTTAAATGATTTGAACATTTCCATGTGGATCACCTAGCCCAGCTAATCGTGTTTAGTCTTATATTCTTCCTATGCTAATTTGTTGTATTCGCTTATTAAGTGATTGGTCGTTTCTACTCTATCACCAGATTACGATTATCTGCTATTTTTTGTGTCTTATCTATTCTCGCTTTGATTTGATTGGTTCTTAAGGCGTTGTTTTCGGCTGATATTAGGTGACATCTTACTTCTCCTTAAAAGTGTCATTTTCTTAACCACGTCCACGATTTCTTGTGTGATATGTTGTTTATTAGTTGTTTAAAGTGCTCATACAGTTGTTTCTCTTTCCATTTTTGTTTCCTTGTTATTGTCTTTTGGTTGGTGATTGTATGGTCTTTGATGGCTGTAATCAGTTCTCCTCCGTGCTTTTCTATGTAGGCCTCGAGTCATTGTATCGATACGTCAACACTGACTTCAATTCTGACTTTTCATCTCCCTCCTTCTTTTCTTGATACATAGGGTCTGTCGACATCGTCTCTGGGATGTAATGCCTTATGAATGGTCATTAATTTTCTTGCTCTTTGGTCCATTTGCTTAAGTTCATCTCTGGTCCTCTTCAAAAAGTGTCCTGAATATCTAACGAGGGTTACAGACCAGGTATTTATTTTTTGATAAGGTTTCTGCTAGATAGTTGTGTCTGGAGTAGTTTTCTAGTTCTCCTAAGATATTTTTCCTGATTTTTTCTTTCATGTCAACTTGTCTGATGGTGTCAGCCTCTAAGATGCCCAAGTTAGTAGGTTTCCTATTCTCCGAGCATTTTAAAGTTGTCTTTATTTGGTAGATCCATTCCGTTACTCAGATGTCGTTTGCCACTTTCATTACAAGCAGGGCACATTTTCTCCGACAAATCCTATTTTTATGCCCGGATTGTATATCCTGACAACTTGCATTAAGGTTTCCATTTTTTTTTTTTTCATTTTTTGCAAATAGTTTGATACCATCTTTTCCTGTGATTTACTAAGTTTGTATCCTGCTATGCATTATCTGAGTTTATGGTTAAGTTGTATCATATCAATTATAAATAGTAAGGTTGATTGTGCGTCTCCTTGAAATATACCACTTTGATTCAGTTAAGCCTCTCCACCCGACTGTGAATTCTACTCTCCAGGTTTTCATGGTTTTCTCGAAAAAGTTAATGAATTTATGTGATATTTTGTACTTTTTGAGGCAGTTTATTATCCAGATATACAAGAGCAGTTCATATGCATTTTTTGC
This sequence comes from Sepioteuthis lessoniana, assembly GCA_963585895.1. Classification (NCBI taxonomy): domain Eukaryota; kingdom Metazoa; phylum Mollusca; class Cephalopoda; order Myopsida; family Loliginidae; genus Sepioteuthis; species Sepioteuthis lessoniana. The sequence continues at coordinate 79,302,868 of OY757931.1, read as the reverse complement.
AGTCAATCCACGCCATAACTAGATTTTTCCGTCTGGTCTTGGTCTCGTTTAGGATGTGTTGATCTATAAAGTAATTCCGCTGGGCATCTGGATCCTTTGCGGCATCCTTTCTGTTCTTCAGGGAACAATCCGCGGCTTGTCAGCGAGATGTAAATCTCTTTCATTATTTGTGCTGTTAATAGTTTCTACATCAATGGTAGGCAGGTTATGTGTCTGTAGTTATTTGGAGCGGTTCCTTTGCTTGGGTTCTCTTGGATCAATATTGTTTTTCCTTTGGTCATCCATTCGGGTACGTGTGCTCCTTGTAGGCATCTGTTCATTTCCAGTGCTATTTTGTCGTGAATGGATGGGAAATTGTTGAACCAGAAACCATGTATACCATCATAGCCTGGCGTTTTCTAGTTTGATATTTCTTTAGTGCCATTTTGAGTAAATTTATATATATTTCCGCTTTGGGGCCTTCTTCGAGCACTTCTAATTCTTTTGTCATATTGTTTATCCATTTGTTTTTTGTTTTTTTTTCATTATGTTTTTTAGTTGCCATATTTTAGTCCAAAATCGTTCTTTTTATTTTGTATGCGGTTGTTGGTATGTTTTTGTATCAACTATTTCTGGTTGTTTATTCTTATTATTATTATTATTATTATTATTATTATTATTATTATTTACTCCTTTAGAGTTTAGCTGATGGTTTTTCACTGGAGTTTGAGTGACAGCAATCTCTTCAAGTCTCCAGGACTCGTCTCAGGATTCTAGCCGTTCTTTGCAATGCTGTCGTTTGGATAATCTCTACCCATCCGCCAACTTTCAAGTCCTCCAGGCCTTTTAATAATCATTTAGTTATTGGGCCTAACGCACCAATCACAATTGGCACAGTTTTTTAAGTTCTCTAGCAAGATCGAGGTACTTATCCTTCTTTTCATTTTCCTTCATATTTATTCTGTGGTCAGCCAGGACAGCAAAGTCGACAATTTTGCAAATTCTCTTTTTTTGTTGATTATTATAAGGTCTGGTCTTCTGGCCGGGACTAATTGATCCGTTTGTATGTTAAAGTCCCAAAGGAGCTTATGCGAGTCATTTTCTAGGACAGGTGCTGGGTTATTATTATTATTATTTTTTTTTTTTTTTCAAGTTGGTCATATTATTTTCTAATTACTTCCGTATTATGTGTGCTAATTATTCTTCTTAAATTATCCGTGCAGGAAAAACTAATTTAACGAAAAATATTGATGTTTAATTATAGAACATGGGTGATTGAAATTTACATTTATATAGCCATGGTATTTTTTTTTTTAATGGTTAATAAGTGTTGTCAGAGATGTTCAGTGTAACATCTAGAAAATAAGCTATTCTAATATAAGAAGATATTTCAATTTTGAATCCTAAGAATTTAAACGGTCTTTTTTTAGAACACTCTGGACCATCACCATCAGGGATGTATAAAATACAGCCATCATTTGGATAGGGTCAACAGTCCTACTAAGGGGAATTTGATAAATATAAACCAACAAGATCCGCAATTTCAGCAGAATCATTTCCACCCAGAGGAACATCAAAATTATCTAATCCAATTTTTTATCCAAGGAGGATCATTATTCTTAAGTACAATATTTCTACATGCTAAGATGATTCGGTATTGTTCATTTGTTATTTATACATATTTTTTTCATCATAGTTAATAATATCAATTAAAACTTCCTTAGAGATCATCATCATCATATGGCGCTGGTAGCACGGATATCCCTGACCCTCTCTCGCCACTCCTCAACTATCGATCATCGCCTTAGGTAGGTCTTCAGGACAACATCCCGTATCCTCAAATAGCTGCTGAACGTATTTTCGTGCTGGTCGTCCTGCTTTTGCACGGCCATGTGTGGGGGTCCATAAGAGTACATCTCTTATGAGTTCGTCCCTGCTTCTCCAGCAGTGTCCTGCATGTCTGGTTCGTCTAACTTGAATAGTTTTCGTGATAGGGGGCAGGTGGCCGTACAGTTGGTGTCTTGTGGGGTGTTGCCGCCAGGACTTGTTTAAGATTGCACGTATCATTCTTGTATAATTGCCGTCTAGCTTCTTCTCCAGCCATTTTGTTAGCGTCCATGTAGTGCATCCATATAGCAGTATCGATGTGACCGCAGCCTGGAAGAAACTGCGTTTCATTTTATCGGTTTGGTCAGATTTCCATATAATCGATAGCCTATTGATAGCTGTCCATGCTTTCGTTAACCTCGTTTCCATGTCCTTTTCGGTTGATTCGACGCTGCTTCTTAGGTAAGTGAATTTGTCTACTAGTTTAAGAGGGGTTCCTTCTAGAGTGGAGATGTCCCCCGTTTGATTATAGCACATATATTCCGTTTTGTGTGCATTAACATAGAGGCCTATGCTTGCGGCTGCTCCTTCCAAACTATGCAGTAGTGTTTCGGCTTGGTCAGGTGTATTTGCCAGTATCGATATGTCATCGGCGTAGTCGGCGTCGGTAATTGTTGTTGGGGGGTACCTTCAGAGAGAATGGCTTCGAACTGACGAAGAGAAGAAGCAGAAGGTACTCCTTAGAGATAGAAGGATGAAAATAAATATGTCAAATTGACTAAAAGTGGCCTTAGTCTTATTTTTAAAATTTCTTTACCATACAATTGTTTCAGTCTAACTCTTCCAACGATTGTCAAGGGTATTTTTTTTGATTTTTAGAACAATATTTTAAATAATATTTTTAAGATTATCCCTTATTCAGTTTTAGAGGGATTACTTAACCTAGATAGTAATTTATTTTCAAAATTAGGTTTATGGTCTTTAAATACATGTAGAATGTAAGCATCATTCATGTTAAATGTCCCTTACGTTTCTTCAATATGTTATGTATTAGCGAATTTAAGAGTATCATCATTTATTTGAGAAATAGTATCATTATAGTCAATTTTGTAATTATCAGTAATTTTATTCTTCAGAATTTTATGGTAATTGGAAGGGTTAATTTTATATAAGTTTCTAGATTTATCAGACATCATCCATAAACATTTCGAATTTTTCAATTCTTGAATATCTTTGTGTAATTTAGTTTGAAAATCGTACAGATCTTTTCTAAATCTAATTTTCTTAATTCACTTGCATAAATCAGCCTCAGATGGGTGCAGAAGTTTTTTGTTTGAAGGTGTTCTTTGGGATTTCCGGTTATACACTTCTTTTTTAGTGGAATTTGGAATCTGCGAAGAGTTAAGATAGAAATAATTCTTCCGCCGTATCCTTTTTATGTAGTCTTCTATTTTTGCTGCGAATGATAACTGTAAAGTATAAGTTGTATATATATATATACATATGACTTAGTCTAACGTAAAGTTGGATGCGTTTCGATTCCGGCTTCGAACGTCCTACGTGTCTAGCCACACTGAAGGGTTCTGATAAAACGAAAGTCTGTCTGTGGATGACAATATATATATATATATATATATATATATATATATGTGTGTGTGTGTGTGTGTGTGTGTGTGTGTGTTGCGTGTGTGCGTGTGTGTTTAGTTTAGTTTGATTTTATGGATAATCGACCATAGTATGTAATTTAGTGACAAATCTTTTTATAGATATGTTAAATATATGATTTCTAAACACATTTTGTTGATAAAATTTTTAAATGAGCCTGAGCTTAAATTTTTCAAAGTTAAATAGTTTCACTAATTTCAATAAAATAAGAATAATACTATTTACTACTAATCCTTTTTTGGATGTATTTTGATGTTTTTAAGTATTGCCATTATCACTAACATCCTCATCATCTCATCTTGTCGTGCCACCAGCACAGATATCCCTGACCCTCTCTCGCCATTCCTCCCTATCATTCATCGCTTCTGGCAGGTGCTCACGACTACATCCTGTCTCCTCACAGAGCTGCTGTATGTAGTTTCGAGCTGGTTGCCTTGGTTTTTCTCGGTCATGTGTGGTGGTCGATTGGTGAAAATCACTTATGAGCTCGTCCCTGCTTCTCCAGCAGTGTCCTGCATGTTTGGTTCGTTTAACTTTGATAGTTTTCGTGATAGATGGTAGGTGGTCGTATAGCTTCTGCTTTGTGGGGTGTTTCCTCCCAGACTTGTTCAATATTGCTCGCAGCATTCTTGTGTAGTTGCCGTCAAGCTTTTTCTACATCCGTTCACTAATTTGCTTACACATGTCAAACTTCTATTTGATCCATAGATAGAAACCTATCCTCAACTCCAAGCCAAAGGGGACATGGGAGCAATAACAATGATGGGGTACTCCGCATTCCTTTAAGCTCCAGCATTACTGCAGCCTCACCATCAGATTGTTTAGTGTTATATCAATGACACTTGTTGGAGAGTTCTTACACTAAAGCAGTCCGCGTATTTTTCAACCCAATTTGACTGGGACATGTGTGTACGTGTATGTGTATGTGTGATTTGGACGTAAGTGTTATATAATAGCCGAGGGATTTCGGTTCATGCCTTTGAGTTTAGTTAGGCTGAGAACCTTTTGGTTCAGCACATGGGTTAGTTAGGTGCAACATTGAAGCAGGTGTTAACGTGGGTGCGCACGGGCGGATGGAGGTGTCACTCAGATGTCATAATAGTCCGAGACGAAACGGTGTGACAGGGTGCGGGTGACGTCACGCACCGGAAGCGCGAGGAGGTTGTGTGAGAATCTGAAGAAAGTCAGAGTTGGGTACTAGACGCCAAACGAGAAGGATCGATTTTGGAGCTCGCAGACGTGAGGCGAATTTGTGCCCTAATGGGGCCGCACGAGTTGGGGGTCAAATGAATAAGACAGCATAGAAGATTGTGTCTCTCCTGCTTACGTCGAAACCTTTAACTCAAAGTTAATAAAAAGGTTTCGTACCTGAACAAGAAGTCGTTACGTGTTTTCGAATTCCGAGATTCCAGTGTTCTTTATATGTTCTATTGTAATCAACATTCGCTGTCCATTTCACCCATTTTGCACATGGCCATATTCATGTATATGACTATGTAACATAAGTAGTTTGTTTTTTCCATTATTTTAAAATGAACCACAGTGCATTTGTTTGTACACAGTTAAATGGGTGCATGTTTGACATTTATCACTAATAATTCTATTTAATATCATTTATTTGTTTTCACTCATTTACAGTGGATTGAAGTATTGCAATCTAACACAAATAATTCTATTTAATAACATGTTGCAGATAGGTTAACGGTTTCAAGAATCGTAAATGATAAAATACTTTTATTTTACCCATTACAGGTATTAACACTCCGGTCATGGTGAACCTGGGAGTTATGAAAATGAATGAGTACTCCACATTCCCCAAATCGTTAGAACTGGGCCTCACAATCTGATGGTTTTGTGTCATTTCCAGGACAATCATTAAGAGGTCCAACCCCTCTACTACCCACACATAGAATAATCGAAATAATTTTGAGGAACTGGTATAACTGATCATCTCGATATATCTTTCAGGAAAGAATGAAGCCACAAATATTTACCCAACGGAAATATATGTATGAAGACTGAAAATTATTAACTTGTGTGAGTTTCGGTAAGTTAAAAAGCAAAAAAGAAATATATCAAATAATAAAAAAAAATATCTTGACTGAGGATTGTTTGGGTTACATTAAATTCTATATTAGGATTTAGATTCTATAATATCTTTACTAAAAAGGAACATTAAAGTTTCGTTATTATTCATTAAGGTCGTAGTTCAAACAAGTAAATTTGAGATTTCTTTTTTCTTATTTACCTTTTATACGAGAAAAAGAGATCAGCCAAACATATTTCTCCAAGCCGCACATGAAATGTCAAAGAATCACACGCAGATTACGAGCCGTGATTCAGCCACTCCCAGTTTATTAGTTTGTTTTTTTTTTCGTACAAAACAAATGTATCTTGTGAGTCTATATGCCTCAAAAACTCAAATCATATAATGAATCTAGTAAACTGTTAACAGCAACTTATGTTTGTATATCTGTCTTGTACAGCATTCCAATGTAAAGAAAATCAGAAGTTATCCGTTAGAATAATAACTGCCACACACACACACACACACACACACACACAATATATTGAGAAAAATTGATAACAAGCTAATCCACATAAGAGAGATTTATTGAGAAGCAAATCAACGTTATAGCGTTTCGTTTTTAACGACCCATCATCATGGCTGTAAGGGAGGATATTACATATGTTAAATCAACCATGGATGTTTAAAAATACAGTCCTGATGATGGTTCATTACACCCGAAACGCAACAATGTTGACTTTACTCCTCAATAAATCTCTCCTTCTACTTGGATTACTTTGTTATCAATAAATAAATATATATATATATGTGTGTGTGTGTGTGTGTGTGTGAGTGTGTGTGTGTGAGTGTGTGTGTGTGTTATATAACTAGGGAAATATTTTTCATTAATTATATTTCCTCGTTAAATTTGGTTGGGCTTTGAAGTAATCGGGTATAGAGCCCAGGTGCATAGTCAGTTGGTACAGTTTACGCTCGTGCGCAAAGGATATGAAATCACAATTGTCATAATAAACCCCCAGACAGGAAACGGGGCTTGAGTGTGAATGACGTTATGGTTCTGAGAATTTGAAAAAGAGTCATTTGAGATTGAACCATTGAGGCATAGAGTTGAGTTTTCTACCGTTGCGGCGGCTGTTGAGTTTTTCGGGTCTCCACCGGCTGAGATGAATTGAGATTTTCAACATTGCAAGATACGCAGCGCTTGGGGCTGGAATCAGCAAAGTCTTTAAAGAATTGTGTCTCTCTCCTCGTGTCGCCGTGGACTGAAGTCAAGAAATTAATAAACCCGTTTCTACCTGAAACAACAGTGTCCGCCAGTATTTGCACATGTGTTTTCTATTTGTGTATGTATTGTATCACCGTTGTGACTGACACCACCAAATTATTCTATATATATATATATATATATGAGGGTTTGTGAGTATGGTTCTGAGTAGGAGGATGTTAGGGGCGTTATGATTGTTATTGTAAGAAATATATTCTTAATCTAAATTTCCCAAATTTCACATCTGAGACGAGACTGTTTGCATTTTGATAGCACTAATGCTCAACGGAAGAGAATGAATCCTAATATTTTCACATTCAGTTATGGGTATATCGTCAGGCAGAACCGTAATATGGTTCCCTGTGTTGGTGAATTTGATTTCAAACCAGCTGTAGACCTGGAGAGAGATGACCTTCAGCAAGCTCTTCGTATCAAGATCATGCTCGATTAGTAGATAATCAAGACCAAACCAGATTACGGGATATATATATATATACACTCTTTAAGAAAAACAACAAAACCGGTCACATAGGATTATAAATTTATTTCCGTCCTGTTACGTATTTTTGAAACTTCCAAAAACACGAAAAAAAATTTACAGGACTTCTTCAGATCTTTTAGATAAAAAAACTAAAATAGACACAGAAAAGTGGGAGGGGGATAGAAGAGGGGTGAAGAGTTATCTCCTCATTAAGCCCACTTCCGTTTTAAATTTTAATTTCGGTTAGAAATGTTGTAAATCTATTTTTAAAATAATGTTTAATTTGTTATTATATTTTGACCTAAATTACAGATTTTATATTGAATTTAAATTTTAATTAATAAACTTACGTAATGATACATATATATATATATATATATATATATATATATGTGTGTGTGTGTGTGTGTGTGTATAGTTGCCACATATTTTCATAGCATGGTTAATTATTCGATTACAAAATGATAATTGATTACCCTACTTGAATGTAATATACAATCCGTCACAAGCACGTTCGTACACATAGACACACACAAATATATATATTGTCATCAATAGACAGACTGTTCGTTGTATCACAACTCTTCAGTGTGGCTAGCCACGTAGGACGCTTGAAACTTGGGATTGAAACCCGCCCAACTTTACGTGAGATTTAGTATCAGACCGCTCAGCCCACATGCGTATCACGTTAGCTTGGAAATTATAAGGTATTAAGTTGTAGCGTTCGTTTGTTTATATTTTATACCTTACTGGATACCAGAGTGCTCAGTTCATTCAAAGAGCTTTGCTTTATGCGAGCAACAGCCGTAAATTATTTGGCCAGAGTGCTCAAACCCCATGGGGGAGCTACGCAATTTTTATAATTTGAAACAATTAAAACCAAGGAGAAGTGGGTCTTATAGTGCATTCCTTTGAAGAAGTATACTGTCCCGAAAAAGTTACACTGTGTTACAAAGAACTGCATCTTATAATGAATATCAAGTTCGGAAGTTCTGGGGTTTAATATCTTCTTCTTCATTGCCATTACTTCCAGCTTGACTCTGACTTGGAGTGCTTTTGAGTCCAAAATATATCATTAAAATTATTAGTATTTCATAGCACCTAGTTTAAACTATGGACTCTTTTTAATCAACGCAACCAAAAAAAAAAAAAAAAACGTAAAAATATAAGTCCAACGAACGCAACCCCCTAAATTGTAGGCAAAAAATATCGCTAAATGGTTTGAAATGCCGTTGGAATTAATCATATAATCATTCAACAATTAAAAATAAACATTTACTTATTGTTTATGTCCCTCAGAAAAGTGTAAAATTATTGGGTATCTCAATTGCTTTGATCTTTGGACCTTTTAGATTAATCAGACGTTTCTCTATTAATTTGATTGGTTTGTTGGGTTTTATGGCATATCAAACCTTGTAGGTTATTTAACATCAAGTCCATTTTTATGTAAATAATCTGTTCTGTTTAAAACAATTCATTTTAGCATAAATACACAGTTTAATTGTCAAAAAATTTCCATTTCAAATTATTCAAGCATTTATATGTAACAATACAGTTAAGTGTAAATATAGTTTTAATGTCGAAAAACAGTTATATTTGAAATAATTCAGTTAAGCATAAGCAGGCAGTTTAAATGTAAGTACGATTTGTCAAAAATATTTCTATTTCAAGCTATTCAGTTTAGTCAAACAATTCATTTTAACATAAATATGCTGTTAGTTCTATTTAACCCATAGATAGGGCCCTATCAGGTGCTACCACTCCGGGCCAGAGTGGACTTGGGAGCAATGGCAATAAAGGGGTAATCCACATTCCCCAAAGTTCCAGCACTGCTGGAATCTCACCATCAGATTGTTTAGTGTCATATCCAGGACACTCGTTAAGTGGGGGGTCTGCAGCCAGTGTATTCTACAGCCCCAGCTGATTGGGAAATCTGTTAATTTGACTTTACATTCTGATTAACAGTGTTTAAGATAACATCGTTGTATAATTATAAATAATTTAAATGAAAAATAAAAACACTTTGTTCTCAAACTTATTAGAAACAGCTAAAAACTTTAAACATAAAACTTTTTCTTTTCACCATGGCTAGTCGACTAAAGCTGTAGAATACACCGACTGCACCTCTGCAGTGGGGTTGGACCCCCTAAACAATCTGTTGGTGACGATCAAGAAATGCTGGAGCTTTGGGGAATGCGGAGTACCCCTTCATTGCCATCGCTCAGAGGTCCACTCTGGCGCGGAGTGGTAGCACCTGATAAGGATCCTATCTATGGGTAAAATTGAACTAAACCGTGGTTTCAAGAGTTTACTGTTTTTTGCATTTAAACTGCGTATTTATGCCAAAATGAATTGCTTAAAATAGAATTGTTTTGACATTGAAACTTCGTACTTAAGCTAAACTGAATTATTTGAAATAAAACTATTACATTTAAGTATGTGTATAACCCAGGCAGCTGGGGTTGTAGAATACAATGACTGCCCCTCAGCAGAGGGGTAATACCCCCCAAAAAAGACTGTCCTGGATATGACACTAAACAATATGATGGTGAGGTTCTATTGATGCTGGAGCTTTGGGGAATGTGGAACATTCCTTCATTTTAATCGCTCCCAGGTCCACTCTGGCCCAAATTAGTAGAACCTGATATGACGCTATCTATGGTTTAAATAGAACTAAACTGCGTACAACATTGTTTGAATTAGAACTGTTTGACTAAACTGAATAGCTTGAAATAGAAATGTTTTTGCCAATTGAACTGTGTACTTATGCTAAACACAACTGCTTGAAATAGAATTGTTTTTTACTTTAAAACTGCCTACTTATACTGAACTTGTTTGAAATAGAATTATTTTTGACATTGAAACTGTGAGTGGACAAAATCTATACTTATACAAAAATGAATTGTTTGAATTAAAGCTGTTTGATTCAACTGATTTGCTTGAACTATTTTTTTTACAATTAAACTCTATACTTATGCTAAACTGAATTGTTTGAAATAGAACTGTTTATTTGTAGGAAAATTGACTTGGTGTTAATATGCCATAAAATACAAACAACCAACATTATCCTCTTCACCATGAGTCTCTAAATGATTATCCTGGCCATTGTATGAGATAATGGCGTTAACAACAACGACAACAACAACAACGAGCTATTAACTAATGTGCCGTATGCAGACGATATCATGCTTATCGCTGAAACCACAACTCATTCACTGGCTATGGTAACTCAGTTGAAAAATTGATGTTCGGTACATGGCCTCAATATAATCTACATGAAAACTAAATTCATAGGTTTTGGTGATACACCCCATGTCTGTATTAAAGAGGACAGTGATTAAAACAACGACGAATAAGAGTAAGTCTACTTAGGACCGCTGAACATGTGCCGAGACATGGATACAGAAAATACGATTGGTGAGAAACGCATTTACCCCATATATTTAAGCTTAAGATGGGCAAGATCCTAAGTGTTCATCCCTTGTGTAGCACCAATTATCCTACGATGCTATGCACAATCAAAACGTGGACTCCCTCGAAAAAGACTGCTTTTGATGCTGAGGGATATGAACAGTGCAGGTAATATTGTTGAGTAAGTACACCCAAAGTATGGTAATTCCGAAGTCGAGCAGAGCGAAGGACACGATCACGGAGTACCGAAAACTGAAGTTCCCCAGAGCCAGGGAGTGGCGAGATTCACTGACAATACCTGGTACAAGTTGTCTAGTGGTTTCAGAGGCAGCAGATGTGACTAATTGTGTGACCTTTATGACGATGGAAAGATGAATTATCAATTTACTGCAATACATTTTTTATTTTCAGAAAAAATAGCTAAAACGCAGTAGTTTTTTTATACATGATAATATGAATATGGAAGTAATGAATCTCTTTTCGGAAACTGGATTATGGTGACAATTGCAGCTTATAAGCGTTCGGAGTGAATATTTATTTCACACTGATTATTGTAAAATATCTGTTGGTAAGTAATATCAGTAGAACACATTTATAAAATTTTTCTCATAGTTAACTCTGACTTAGATCCTAGTCTTACTATCTTTGTACATCAAATTTGTGACCATATCAAACTTCCAAATCTTTTTTACCCATCTCAGTGATGACAATGATAGAGTTCCAAGTAATTATCATATCCGACTCAAATCAGTTGAAGACAATTTCAAAACTGTTCCTAGTCTATGATCCAAGACTTGCTATTTTATGCAACTAATAGATGGCCGTATCAGGAATTCAAATCTTTTTATCTTATCCATCTCATTTTTGTCCAGGGGGTGTCCTCGTGGTGTAATGGTAAAAGCGATGGACTGCGGAATCGTTGTAAGCGAGTTCATACTCCAGTCGCGCTATTACGTTCACTTTCGGGCAAATACCCTTGGGAAAGTTATGGGTTAAATAGTACCACAACTTTTCCTCTAGGAGAATGGCTTTGGCATTAAATAACCTAGAAAGGTTGATATGCCATTAGAAAGAATCATTGTTGTCCGTGTCCGAGATCCTAGTCTTTAATAATGCTATTGTCTGCACCGTCAAGGCCTTTATCTTCGGCACAGCATCAAATATATTGCCACAGTTTCGGCCGAATTAAATTTTAACACGATCACTTGGTCCGAAACTAAATTTATTTCCAGAGTGTTTGTTTATCACTCTTCTCACTGCCCACAATGTGTTTGAAAGAACCACTAATAAGGAATTACACAATCCATCTGGAACTTCTTCAGATGATCGGGTGATCCGTAGGAATAAAGTTGCCAGAGTGTTGGCAACTCAAAAACAAGAAGAGCTCTCTGTCAACAAGTAACAATCATCTATTGTTCGATGTTCACACTGCATACAGTGGCACAAAAGAAAAACAGAAATAGACACGCCCATCCTCTAGCCCGACTGAACTCTTTGAATGCAAACTTCTAATGGACAACTTTTTCAGAATTTGTTAATTTTTAAATATTTAGATTCAGTATATAGTTAGGGGAATGTCATCTTGTTAAGTTATTGTGTCATCTTCCTCGTGTCCCAAAATCACTGTTTTCATATCCCCAATCAGACCTGTCAAAAAATGTGAAAGGATTTTGTTAATATTTTGGCCTTCCTGTATTGATCGTTATGCACTTGCTTAAACTTTCCAATTTGACTCACATTTCCGCTCAAAGATTTTAGTTAACTTAACAGTTAACTTAAAAAAAACTAGCAGCCTAGACAAAACGGGAGATAAAATAATTAACCATCACGGCAACTGTCTTACACTTGCTATATTATCCGTCTCATTGACGACTGTTCGTGATTCTAGTCTTGCTATCTTATCCGTCATATCATTGGCTGTGCTTGAAATCAAAGTTTTGCTACGTTATTGCTGTGACAGAGCTACTTAAAACTTGTGCCTACAACTCAATACGGATTCCAATCGTTAAATCATTATTATGCACTTGAGAGTTACTTAGAAACATTTTAGAATTCCCATTTGTTAAACGAATTCCCGTTCTTCAGATATGATGAAATGGTTTAGTTAAATTTCAATATATTGCCAAGCGGGAAAAAGAAATTGAATATATTACTCGGAAGACCAGTTTATTTGGTCAGTGGCTGATGTTTGCGCTCAGGTTAGAAGATTTTAAAAAGAGAAATGATGAAAAGTCTTGATCCTCTAATCTACCACTAACAACACCGTTCAAATAAATGTTTAATGCTAATAAAGAATTTGAGAAAATGATTAAATGTAAATTGGTTGGAATATAGATAATGTGAATATCATAAAAGTGTAAATAAATCTGGTTTGAAAGAAAAATTGTTTGTGATTTCGAGTTTCCTATTACTACACAAGAATGTTGAAAGCAATATTGAACAAATCGAGACGCCAACTGTACGGCCACTTGCCTCCCATCACGAAAACTATACAGGTTAGACGAGCCATACACGCCGGACACTGCTGGAGAAGCAAGGATGTGCTCGTAAGTGACGTACTCCTATGGACCCCCACAAGCAAAAGCAGGACGACCAGCCCGAACTTACATGCAGCAGCTATGTGAGGACACGGGATGTAACTCAGAAGCTATGCCGGAGGCGATGAATGATCGGGAGAAGTGGCGAGAGAAGGTCAGGGATATCCGTGCTGGCGGCACGACATGATGATGATTAATTCGAGAATTAAGAAGAATTTTTACATGGTTATGCTACTTACGAAGTTTACTTTCTTCCTATGAAATTGAATTCTAATTTATATGAATACAGTTGGTCAGTCAAATCAAATAGTGACCACCGGCAATTGGATAAGAGAAAATGAGGAAACCTATGAAAAAGAACTTATTAAACTACTAAATCGAATACTTAAATATGCTAGTGATTATATACACCAAAAGTAAAAGAGAAAAGCACAAGCACACACGCACTTAAACACGCATGCACACACTCACACACATATACAGGCTCTCACACACGCACACAAACACACGAACGCACACACACACAGACACACACACACGCACACACACACACACACACACACACACACACACACACACACATATATATATAGATAGATAGATAGATAGATAGATAGATAGATAGATTAGAACATATATAGATATAAAGACATCAACAAACTGAAATAGATAGAGAGAGATATAGATGTGAACAAATCTAGATACGTGAATATTAGCAGACTTAAATATTTTGGTAGTTATATATATATATATATATATACACTGTGTTCAAAAATTACTGTGGAAGAACCTTTGAATTTAAAAATTATTAAATCTAAATTTTAGTAATTAGATTTAAAATGTATATGAAGACAAGTGTATTTGGAATTTATAGAATAATATGATAATATTCCGACATCTCTACTACGTTGTCGAGACAAGTCTGTGTTAAATGTTTATGGATTTCTATGACCGATATTTTCAACACTGATCTATATAATTACAGCAACGACCATTCACATTAGAGTTATATGCATGTGAATTTTTTCTCGGTTCTTAAGAAAATCATATGTAAATGTACGAGGAAGAGGATGACACCATAAGAAGTCCGAAAACAACGTTTCACATTATCTATCTATCTATCTATCTATCTATCTATATTATAAAGAGTTTCCTTCCAAAAAGTATTGCAAAGATAGTTTTGTATGTCCAAAGGGACTATTTTGAAGAAAAATAATATTTCTTGTATTGTTTATTTCTACTTCGGTAAATACAGTTGGTCTTGACTTGATACTGGCTGTACACGCCTCAAAATTGTGCACATAGAGATAACAATATATTCCCCAAGTGTGACTACATAATATAAGTTTAGGCATTTAACACACACACACACACACACACACACACACACACACACACACACACACACACACAAGCATATATATATATATATATTTTTTTTTTGAAAAACACTATTCACCATAAAATGCCTATTTTTTTAAAAAGGAAATATCCGTGCATACCTAACTAAGCAAATAGAAAGCTGATATTCATGACACATTCCTGGAAACAGTAGTGAAACGACAAAAATGCTAGGCTACAGAGAATGATGGGTAATTTTCTCTTTTTTATTTATTTTTGCTATTCAGGAATTATTAGCTTTTAAGTTTGTTTTAAACCAAAAAAGATTACTTTATGTACCTATATTTAGGAGAAATCCAGTTTACACACAGAGAGACCAATAGACACACATGTGAGTTCCATCAAATCATCCGCCCGAACAAGATGTGCCACACTTTATTGGATTAGTTGAATCATTCTAGCAGTATTTCAACTCATCTGGGGTTATTTTATGCCATGTTTATATATATATATATATATATATATATATATATATATATATATATATATATATATAACTTGATAACAAGGTTATCCAATTCGAAGAATGTAGTCTAGAAGACCTACCAGGATGATAGAGATGGATAGCAAGAGTCTGGGAAATCTTGGCTGTTGGTACAACTTTATGATGATAATGACTTCCTATATATTATGAAGCTAACACATGATGCTTCTCTCCAGTTAAAGGTTGATAAATTTATGACAATCTTTTCTGTTATGGTTTTTAACCAGACATGCAAGACACTGCTGGGGAAGCAGGGACGAGCTCATAAGTGATGTACTCCTATAGACCCCACACATATGGCCGGGGAAAAACAGGACGTCAAGCTCGAACATACATACAGCAGATGTGTGAGAATACGGTATGCAGCCCTGAAGACCAGCCAGAGGCGATGAACGATGGGGGGAAGTGGCGAGAGAGGATCAGAGTTATCCGTGCTTGCGGCACGACATGATATATATATATATATATATATATATATATATATATATATATATATATATGTAATATTAGGTCAGGTTAAACCAGAGTTTGGAGTACTTCTTTCAGGACAAGAAAATCATTCAAGATTATAAATTATTTCCATCCTGTATTTTCAGTTTCTGGTGTGAACCAAAAACATGAAGAAAAAAAATTTATACAGGACTTCTTCAGATCCAATCGATAATTAACTAAAAACAGAATAAACACGAGGGGTGTAGGGGGGACGGGATTAAGGAGTTACCTCCTCGTTTTATTGAATTTCCGTTTTATTTTAATTTTTCAAATTTCTTCTGTCAGTTATAATTACGGTATTTTAACTTTTTTATTTATTTGTTTAGTTTATTTTCTATTCCTGTTAAGTTCGATAATTAACTTTTAAGAGAAATATTAATGCTTATATTAATTTCGATACCATTTAATTAGCGACCTATTTTTTTAGTGTATATGTTGGATACGTTTTTTTACCTGGTTTCACTATTTATTTCTATGTTTTAAATTTTTATAGTTTAAATTTAGTCTTATGTCTAAATCTAGCTATTAATTCACTTCTCTTATTTAATAACTTATCCGGCCATTTATATAATAAAATATAAATTTTCTTTTGTAAGCATAAATTGCATCTACCGTTAATTTTTTTTCTTCATGTTTTTGGTTCACACCAGAAACTGAAAATACAGGATGGAAATAAATTTATAATCCTGAATTAACCGGTCTTTGGTTTTTTTCTTATATATATATATATATATATATATATATATATATATATTGTGTTCAAGTTTTGGGTTAGCTTAGACAGTGCCTGTATACATCTTTTGGGGGTGCGATGAATAGTTTGGTTAAAAGACAGAGCTGAGAATGATTCCTTGGATGGAACCTTTGGAAAAGTCGGGGTCGCATGCACAAACAGAGGTACGTCGACAAAATTAATTCAGTTCTAGAAGACACAAGCAACAAAGAAATATATATATGATAAACATTATTTCCTTCAATAAACTCTTCAAAAAACTCATAAAGAACCAAAAAGTCTGAACATCGAATACCACCCTACAATTCTAATATTTTATGGCCTACACAAAATCCATATATATATATATATATATATATGTATATATATATATATATGTATATATATATATATATATATATATTTAAATATCCACTCAGTGTCCAAGGACAGTAGGTGTGGATTATTCTTTACATAGAATATATGAGGAAAATCATATAAATCTATGATAGTACTCAATGTATGCCTATGGTTAGTGCCCTATTTATTCGCCGGGGTAAAACAAAATTCACATTCAGAGCGTATATAGTACAATTTGATGGAAACTCAAAGTCGGTTAAGTCGTCATAATAAATTTAGTTCGGCGGAGAATATTACTATAGTCTCTGTCTCGTCAGATGACTATTGTGACGGCAAAATTATTAAAATCCCAAGACGGGAATTTATTTTTCGCACGTGTGAAGACGGGGCGGTCTGGCACTTGATCCCTCGTAGAATAAGTCCTTGTTCAGAGTCCTTTCTCGGGCATATAGGAACTGGCATATTATGTGGGGGTTAATTTAGGGCTAGACTGACCGCCGCTTGCAAGGGGCTTCCAAACTTCACATTACACACACACCCACCAGGCCACTAGCTCTTCCTACCCCTAGAACAATGGAAGATATGGACCTCTAGGTTTAGATATAATAATATTAATTATAGTAGTCGACAACTCCGGTTTCATTATAATATTTTTAAAGGAGGGAATAAAACAAATTAGGCAAGAATAACATAAGGCGAAAGAAGCTGAAAACAAACATGAAATAGATAACTAGACAGCAAGCAACACAATGAACAAACTTCAACACGTGGGGACATTAAAATATAACAATCTTTTTAATACACACGCGGACACACATATTCAACGTATCGGCTATATATATCAGCAGATAATACATAACTATAAATGTCTTTCTTCCTTTTTTCTTTTCTTTCGTCTTTCTTTAAATTGAGAGAGAGAGGGGGGGGAGAGAGAGTATATAATTGGGTGTAGGGAGAAACAGTCTTAATGTTTACTTATCTTTTCGCCGGGTTCCTTCGGAGAGTATTTTCTCTTTTACGGGCTGACGGAATCTTATATATCTATAATGCTCTGGCTTGAAGGCATAGGTAATTTTTGCCCAAGATTCTTTCCGCCTTCTTCACCCGGAGCATGGCCCGAGATTTACCCCATCTGTTCACGGCGACATCTCACATCAAAAACTCTTCTTCACCCGGAGTTTAGCATGATACTCCTTTCACCGCGACCACTGTTCAAAAACTAATTTTCTTATTCACCATTTCCGCTTACGAGAAAGGGGGCTATTTCCGCTTTACGATTCTAGCCAATCATTTAGCCTTTTTTCTTCCTTTCCCTGGTCACAGAGTGCAAACATCTGTTGACTTTCATTCTGTAGGCGATCCGTTCGGAACATTATCTCTTTTCACCCGAGTGAGGTTACAGAGTACAGATAGCCTGACCCATATTTTTTCTTCCTTCAACGACCGGCCGAAGTTGACCTACATTCTTTATTTATCTTTTAATAGTCAATCTTTGGCAGCCTACTAATTCAAACACGGAGGGTAGTAGAAATTCCTTATTTCTCTTCTCCCAGTAGTCGACCACGTGACACTATTTACATGCTTCCTTCTTGTCGCAAAGTAGCAAACACATTTGAGTTTGAGTCTCCATCAAATTGTACTATACATATATATATATATATAGTACAATTTGATGGAGACTCAAACTCGGTTAAGTCGTCATAATAAATTAATTTCAGCGGAGAATATTACTATGCCCTCCGTCTCGTCAGATGACTATTTATATGCTTCTCTCTCGTCACAGAGAAGCAAACACATTCGAGTTTGAGTCTCCATCAAATTGTACTATATATATATAGAATACAGGGATGAAGAGTCCGTTTATTCTACGTTTCTTCCATTCAAGACTTTGCATAATTTGCTTGAATTTATGATGGAACTATATTCGAGGAATCCGAAATATGAAATAAACAAACACAATGATGAATCATTTACTTTTAAAAAAGAGTAGGAGGAAGAACAAGTGACTGCAGTATTTGTGGAAGAAAATAATTTTACTCGAGGTACAAGGATTAAATGGCGTTAATTAGGCAATATCCCTTTTAAAATGTCACTGCGAGGTTAATCTTATTTAAGCAAGTTTTGTTAATCATCATATAAAAACTTAAAGAGTTTGAACTTTACTTTGTTTTTTTCTTTCTTTGTGAAATATGGATTTTTTTAGTCAGTTGTTTTTCCTCCAGCTCTTTATATAGATGCACATAGCTCGTTACGTTGTGTGTAAGTTCGTTGTATTTACCTTGAAGATCGCTGGAATTATGGCTGAAAGTATTTTAGAAAAATATGGCTTCTTTTTAAATTCATTCCATCCAGAAGTCACACGAAAACATGAACGAAGGAAAGATAGCTTAGACACGCATGAAGTATCTTTGGTATACAATCAAACGTCTTTCAAAGAAAGAATACTGCATATATTTTTTTTCTTTAAGAAAAAAACAAAACCGGTCACATTAGGATTATAAATTTATTTCCATCCTGTCATGTGTTTTTGATAAAATCAAAAAGCACGAAAAAAATAACAGGACTTCCTGTCATGTGTTTTTAATAAAATCAAAAACACGAAAAAAAATTAACAGGACTATGCTGTTATGTGTTTAAAGTTTTGTTTTTTTTTTTTCTTAAAGAAATTATTGCTCTGTAATGTCAGTTACATTGAGCTCTTTACCAGGAAAATTTAAATGTTCACTTTTGAATGTGGTTTTGTCCTGATGTAATTACTCCCAAATCTGGTTTAACTGGACTGAATAATACTATATATATATATATATGTTCATGGTACAATGTGTCAGCGATAGAAGGTTAGTAAGAGGCCGCTTGGAATTGACTCTTTGAGAGGGAATAAAATATTTTACATGATCCGAAATTCTATCATAACGGCGACTGAAGGTGATTTGCGGGAAAGATTGGTCTGATGTATAGTTGCTCAGACTACGCTTTAGAATTATTCAAGAATGTCCAAGAACTTTAGTCTGTCTTATATTTTTTACACAAAACATGCCTTAGGGGTTTGTTCAAAAAATGTCACACTTCATTTTACTTGATGCGTGTTCAGCTGTTTTGCGTCCAAATTTCATTGATATCTAGATTTAAGGCGAAACGATATTTTAGTTTTTTTTCCCAGTTTGATACGTTCATTATAATTCTTATTGCAGCAATATTTTTACAATAAATCCAGTATTAAGCAAAGTCTGTTGAATAATCTTCAAGTTATGTTGGATTTATGTAAACGATATATCATGTCATTCTGAGTTAATACTTAATTGACAGTTAGGGAGATTATACTTGTTCCTAAAGAAAATGCGACATCATTTCGTTGACACTTTGATGAGGAGTGAGAGTGAGAGAGAAACAGAGGGAGAGACTATGTGAAATATAAACACTCACTTATATATATATGTGTGTGTGTGTCACCACTGATATAGATTATATAAATTTGAATAACATAGTCATAGATTCTACTCTATCTTTAGAGAGCGAAACACAGAGGCATATTAGTAGGCAATTAGAGCGATAGTGCACAAAAGGTGTGTGTGTGCGAGAGACAGAGAGAGAAACAGAGACAGAGACTGAGAAGAAGAAGAAGAAGAAGAAAGGAAAAGAGATGAAAGAAAGTTATAGTACACTTTGCAATCGTTCATTTTGTATAGAGCCCAACTCATTTTGACTATTGTTTATCATCAACAGGAATAATTTTGAAAATGAAGCTTTCTTTTAGTATGTATTTTAAGTTGTTTTAAAAGGCTATAAGACTCGACAAAAAAGGAACAAGTATGATTGTATATCTATTCGTCCAATGAAAGTCATGTTTTTTTTTTCCAAATGTCTTCAACTGACCATTTTATGAGAAATGCTATCGCACACAACCGGATTTAAGCCCTTTATAAATAATTTGTTAAGCATGGATGGGGAGAGATTTAAATAAGTGGAAACGCTTTTTCTCCGATTTTTAACTAAGATATTTGTTTATTTCGGCGTTGATGTGTCAACCCATATTTGTCCATCATTTTTCATCACGCTCTTTTGATGATTTTGCTTGATGTAATAGGAATTTACGGTTATATTTTGGAGGAGTTTTATCCATTTACCTTCGTTTACTTCTATTATTGCTGTCCGCACAGACATATTTCGATTTGATTGATATCATACATTAAGTTAGTCCATGTTTTCCGAGGTAAATCTGAATCAATTCCATCAAGAAATTTTTTTCTTCCAGACATAGGATTTGAAAATACCAGCAATAGAATGAAGCTGAATATTCTGCCAGAGAATCTCAAGATATTTTAGTGATGGTGAGGCGATGTGGTAATTCTTTTATGAATATTTTAACGGCAAATATTATCAGGTAATGGGCGCAATCTGAGCCCATAAGGAAACCAACAATTCAGTTGTCATTCAGCTAGCCAAAGAATATCCACCTACTTGTAAAAGTAATAGTAAATGTCAATAATATTACTCAATAGAAAATTTCGATTGCAACAAATTGTATGTACAAATGAGTTAATCATCAATAATAAAGCTGTCTATACCTACGCAATCACAAATATATATCAAAGTCACATGATGATCTAAGGAAGGGGAAATTTCAAATCCTGGACGAAGTCGTTTGTGTTTCACTTTCACTGAAAGGATTTTTGGAAAATCAGGAATACCTCATTTCTCATCAATTTTTTGTAAATAGTTGTGGAGACTGTTTTTTAGTCTTAAAACAACTGGTCTAAGACAAAGAATAGTGAATATAAAACCAGAAACTGAGGGGATAGTAGCCCCAACGACAAGAGCTTATTTGCAAGGAATGTATATTACCACCCACACAAGTTGTTTATTTTTAATTTATATTGAAGAAAGGTTTGTGTAATTCCAGTCATATTTCTGGATGATCAGAAAATGGGCGCATCAATTGGCCAGATTCCTTGAACTGCGTTCTTATGGTTTTATATTCAGAGGTTATCCTTCTCCTACACTAAGGCTAGAGACCTCAGGGCACTACTGCTTTACCTATAGCTGAGAGTAAATAAATGATTCACACCTACCACCTACCTCCCCACTTATATGTATATATATATATATATAATATATTCAGGAGCAATCCTAAAGCACTGTTTGGTGAAATATAGATTGACTTGCTCTTGGCGATGTAGGACTTATTTTCATAATGATAACTGTATCTCATGTATTGAACACTTTATTACGTTTTATCTAGTGTGATTCTGTCGGTGTTCTTTCTTTTGACTTGACACACGTGCTGCTTGATTATTTTCAAGTAGCACTTGTGTTTTTCATCTTTACTTTTGTTATAACAAATTTTCTTCCCATATATCAGTTTGCAGAATTTAAAAATTATACCATCTGAGTTTTTTCACACGACTAGAATTATAGATTAGATTTAAAGATCAATATATATATATATATATATATATATATATATATATATATATGCAGTTAAAAGAATATATATCAGATGGGAACAACTTTAATGTACAGTTTTATAAATAAGGTTTTAGACAACATTAATAAAGTATTGCCGTTCGCTACCATGTAGGAATGATGCAGTGAGTATTTTTTTTTTTCAGAAAATATGCAATAGAGTCAATTCTTTGCGAATAATTGTTTGCACGACACAGGCGAATACTTTTTACTGGAAAAGCTTGATACTGGTGATGAAAAGTGAATCCTTTATCATAGCAGTGCACAATCGAGGAAGCAGACCAACTCAGCAGCAGAGATGTGGAATAAATCCTAAGTAAATTATGTTGATCTTACGGTGCGATATTCAAAAAATGTCCATTACAAACTGTAATATATTAATAAAAAAAATCACTCCTCACCTCAACTAAACTCCAACCGAGTCGGAGGGAACGGCAGAATACACAGACTCAATCCCAGCAGAGGGGTAAGACTCCCCAATAAGTGTCCTGTATATGACACTAAAGAATCTGATGGTGAGGCTCCTGTAATGCTTGAGCTTTGACGAATGCAGAGTACCCTTCATTGCTATCGCTCTGAGGTCCACTCTGACCCGGAGTGGTAGCACTAATAGGGCCCTATCTATGGGTGAAATAGAACTTTTCGAAATTTTAACAGTGTACTCATACTAAATTCAATTCAATGAAGTAGATCGGTCTTTACATTTAACTGTGTGTAAATATTTTTTTTTACTTATGCTAAACTGAATTGATTGAAATAGAACATTTTTTTCATTTAAATGTGTAAACAAACGACTGATGTTAAAATAAGCAACTATGTAAATAAAAACTGTGTACTTATGCTAAACTGAATATTTAGATATAAAACTGTTTGATCATTTGACTGTGTGTAAAACCATTAAACTGTGTGGAAAAAATAGTCCAATTTCTTTTTAAAATGTTATCTACAAAATATGTTTAGAAATCATATGTTCTATACATAAGTATAAAAGGGATTTGGCATTAAATAACCTACAATGGTTGATATGCCATAAAACCCAACCAAACCAAATCCTATATATTTAATATATATGTATAAAGAGGATTTGGCATTAGATAACCTACAATGGTTGATATGCCATAAAACCCAACCAAACCAAATCATATATATTTAATATATAAGTATGAAGAGGATTTGGCATTAAATAACCTACAATGGTTGATATGCCATAAAACCCAACCAAACTAAATCCTATATATTTAATATATATGTATAAAGAGGATTTAGCATTAAATAACCTTAAAAGTTTGATATGCCATAAAACCTAAACAAACGGTTGATATGCCATATTTAATATATATGTATAAAGAGGATTTAGCATTAAATAACCTAAAAAGTTTGATATGCCATAAAACCCAAACAAACGGTTGATATGCCATAAAACCCAACCAAACTAAATCCTATATATTTAATATATATGTATAAAGAGGATTTAGCATTAAATAACCTAAAAAGTTTGATATGCCATAAAACCCTAACAAACGGTTGATATGCCATAAAACCCAACCAAACCTAATCTACAGCAGTCGACTGAAAACAGCTTTGAATAAAAACCCGGCTCTTTCGTTCAGAGAAAAGGTGTCAACCTCCATCAGGTTAATAGTTGTTCTCTCACAGCTCAATTGATTTAAGATGTTTCAGAGTAAAATGCTTCGAAAAAATTCTTCATCCCGATATTCACCAGATCTTTCTGCATATCACATTATTTAGATTACAATTTTATTTGGTTTGACATCAATTGAAAAGGCAGAACATAAGGTAGTCGGATATTTAGCATCAAATCCTAAATAATTTTACCAACATGGCATCTATAAACTTGTTGTTAAACGAAATAAAGTTCTAGGAGGCAATATAGGTTCTTTAATGATTATATATTCTACCGGCATATTTTTTCATTCATTATGCATAATCTAAAATTGACCTTTCTTTTAATCCAAACGGATATATATATATATATATATATATATATATACTCCCCTACCACCGTAGGGTTGAGTTCTCCGGCGAATGAGGTAATCGTGTTGCCATTAGCGTTTATTGCAAGCCTCTTCATATATGAATTGAGGTCTCGGTAGCCGTTAAACGGATGTATGTAAACAATAGTAATTGTGATTCATAACCGTTTAAAATTTACTTCGATGCAACTAGCTCCTCGTGGCTGAAGGGTTAGAAGCTCGGATTGGTGTTTGAGGCATCCGGGTTTTGATCTCAGCTACGGAAAGCTAATATGTCTAGCCATACTGATGAGTTCTGATAGAACGAAACAGATCTGTCTGTGGATGACTATATATATATATATATATATATATAAATGTGTTGGTTGTCACTAAATAACTTTGTGGGTTTGTGTCGAACCAAGTGCAATATGATATGAAAAGTGCTCAATATCTAGGATACAGCTATTATAAAATAATAATAAATACATATATATTAGATTTATATACTTAATTCATGGAATTTAGACTGCAACCCCAGGATTTCATGGAGTTTTTTGCAAAACAATAATCTGGCAGTTAAGAAAATGAAATGAATCAAAATCAAAAAAACAGTCAAAAACCGTTGAGATTTTGTATGAATATTTACGTGTGGTTGTGTGTGTGTGTGTGTGTGTGTGTGTGTGTGTGCGTGTGTGCGCGTATCCGTGTATGGGTTATAGTTGCGTAATAATGCGTGTTTGCATGAGTTTAATTGAATTTACCGACGCTGCGCGTTGTATAAGCGGATGTGAATTCGTAGGTGTATCTTTATATTTCGCTATATCATTTAATTTCTGTATGTGTAGGTTAGCTATAGTCACCTACACATACAGAAATAAAATAATGTAGTGAAATATGAAGATACACCTACAACTCAGTGTAAACATATAATTGATATTAGTTGACAAAAAAGACATGAGTATGTGAGGCTGTCAAATTTTCAGAAATTTTCCCCAAAAAATATTCTGTTGAATAGTTCTAAAATATTCATTAACAAACTTATTTTAGATATGATAGCTCCTGATTGATTTTCATGTTAAAAAAAATCAATGGGTCGTTAATGATATTATATTTGAAAAGCGCTGACAACTATCAAACCTCTAACTTTATCGATGAAGTGGCAATAGGGTTGGCGCTTGCAATATATAAAAATAAATGCAAGTTTTTTGAAGAGGAATTAGAATACATGTTTCAAGATTGAGAATACCTTTAGAGATGAATTAAAGAATTAATTTCATCTAAAAATATTTTCTTCTCATATGAAATTATTTTTAAATCTTTTCTTTTATCGGCAGCTTGGACTTGCTTTTTTACTGGTATATATATATATATATATATATATATATATATATGTGTGTGTGTGTGTGTGTGTGTGTGGTGAGGCAGCAGTCGTTCATTTAAGCCTGCTTGTTTGATTATCTGTATAGTTTATAAGATCCTTTTGAATTTCCTGATAAATGTCTTGGTTTCAGGTTAGATCCGGTGGATGGATTTACCAAAATTCTCCCAAGCGCATTCGGACCCCTCCTTGGCTGTCATCAGGAGTTTTTTTGCATGTGCAAAGATTCTTTTTTAATAAACTCATTAAAAATGCTCTTTACATATGTAAGCAACCCCTGGTAATGGCCTATGAAGGTATCTGAAAGCGCAAGGGACAATTTTGGTAAATTCATCCACCAATTCTAATCTGAAACCAAGACACTTACCAGGAAACTCGATAGTATATTAAATAAGTTATACAGAAAAAAATGTGTCTTTGCTATCATATATATATATATATATATATATATATATATATATATATATATATATCTACGAAAAGGATGCAATTAAGGGATGATATTGTCGAGAGAGATATAAAACTTATTTGTTTTCCAAAAAACAAATTAAACTAGTACCATCCTTTCCAATGTTTTTTTCAGTGAAATTATATGGTTAAATTTGTTTTATTTCTTTTTGTCGACACAATATTTCTGTCTTTCGGCAAAATGACGTCAGCTTTTAGATAAACAGTTTGCTCCAGGAGTGGGTAAGTTATCGCATTGTGGTTGCCAGTAACTTTCTAAATCATAAAGTAAAGCTTTACACGGCATTACCAGAAGATCAATAAAATGTTCTTTCCAACTCAACATGAGGCAAACTTAGCGTAACAATTATCTTCAACGAATGGCTACAAAAACCGGAATTCAAATCCTGGACGAAGCTGTTGAATTTCTCACCACACTAATCACCATGAGAAATACATAGATAAATATTCAAGCAGACTAAAGCCCTTTAACGGCAACCGATATAGGAGAAGAACAATACTGAATATCATCATCATCATCATCATCATATCGTGCTGGCAGCACGGATATCCCTGGCCCTCTCTCGCCACTCCTCCCTATCGTTCATCGCCCTAGGCAGGTCTTCAGGACAACAACCTGTATCCTCACATAGCTGCTGAATGTACGTTCGTGCTGGTCGTCCTGCTTTTGCGCGGCCGTGTGTGGGGATCCATAAGAGTACATCTCTTATGAGTTCATCTCTGCTTCTCCAGCAATGTCCTGCATGTCTGGTTCGCCTAACTTGAATAGTTTTCGTGATAGGGGGCAGGTGGCCGTACAGTTGGTGTCTTGTGGGGTGTTGCTGCCAGGACTTGTTCAGGATTGCACGCAGCATTCTTGTGTAATTGCCATCTAGTTTCTTCTCCAGCCGTTTTGTTAGCGTCCATGTAGTGCATCCATATAGCAGGATCGATGTGACCGCTGCCTGGAAGAAACTGCGTTTCATTTTATCGGTTAGGTCTGATTTCCATATAGTCCATAGCCTATTGATATCTGTCCATGCTTTCGTTAACCTCGTTTCGATGTCCTTTTCGGTTGATTCGACGCTGCTTCCTAGGTACGTGAATTTGTCTACTAGTTTAAGAGGTGTTCCTTCTAGAGTGGAGATGTCCCCCGTTTGGTTATAGCACATATATTCCGTTTTATGTGCATTAACATGGAGGCCTATGCTTGCTGCTGCTCGTTCCAAACTATGCAGAAGTGTTTCGGCTTGGTCAGGTGTATTTGCCAGTATCGCTATGTCATCGGCGTAGTCGGCGTCGGTAATTGTTGTTGCGGGGTATCTTCTGCTTCTTTTCTTCGTCAGTTCGAAGCCATTCTCTTTGATTTTGTCAATCGATGTTCTAAGTACGTAGTCTAGACAAATGATAAAGAGATACGGAGCCAGCGTGTCCCCTTGTAGTACTCCTGCTACTATGTCGAAGTATTCTGTGTCTCCATCTGGTGATCGTACTTTTACTTTAGTGTTTCTATAGAGAATCGTTATTGCCGCTACGGTTTCTTTAGGTATGCCGTACGCTAGTAGGATTTGTTCCATCTTTCCTCTGTGAATGGAGTCGAAACATTAATATACTGAATATAAACCTGTTTTATTCCGCTTAAATTTCTACCTTGTGTCACATCCCAGTGTAGAATGGGATGTCAGAATGCTTAGAAACAGCAGGTACAATAAAGTACCTGACGGTACTAAATAGTATTTACTAAGTCAGTACAACGTACTAAGGAAATAAACTGAATCCACCATGTATAAGTTCGACGATGATACTTTTTTTTTTCAAATAATAAAAGGTAATAATCTTCTAAACCCAAAATGTTTGTATATAACTATTTTTTAATCAATAATCGGGTAAATCACACTGTATTCGGGAGGATTTCTGAAACGTTCCCTCATAAGATATCTGATATTAAGACTGCTGGGTATCACCTACCTTTTCAGCTAAGCCATCTACCATATATGGCAGTAGCTCTAATACCAGAGTTCCAGTCCAGATCAGTCTGAGACAAGCCTACGATCAGTCAACGAGTCTGAAGAGCCGTTTCCTATTGTTGAAGTATATCCTTACTCTATCACTAATCCTATATTCTTATTACTGACAGCCTCTCTCTGGTAAATACTTGTTCCTGTAAATATAACTCTTTTTCCTCGTATCTCGTAGTTTGTCTTTTTATTACTACAACCTGCGTTCATCAACCAGAACGCAGCAAAGACAAAATGCCATAACCTATTATCATTACTTTACTCATTTAAACGTTTCCCACAAGATAATGCAGGTAGTTTTCCACTGGAGTCTGAGTAACAGCAAGTCTTTTCAACTCTCCAGGACTCCTCTTAATACTCTGGCCGTAATTTGATGTCTTTACTCGTCCTTTTATTCCAAGTCCTCCTACCCTTGAAACTATCACTTTCATATAACATAGTTTTTTTCTGTTCTCCAGCAAGGTCTAGGTTCTTATTTCTCTTTTCGCTTTCTTTCAGTTTTATCCTGTATGTTTTTGTTTGTTTTGTTTTTTTACTATCATTAGGTCAGGCCGCCTGGCCATGTTAGATGCTCCGTCACTATTTTAAAATCCCGAGGAAATTTTTAGGTTCTCATTTACTAGGACGAATTCTTGGATGTGCGTATACCATTTGCTGTATGGTAAAATTTCTTGCATAATTCCCAGTGAATCACCTTTCCCACCCAGTTATGTCTTGTCATATACACTCTTTATTACAGTTGCTTATTTTGTGATTGTTCGTTTCGTCTCTTTCACCCCATAATCTACTTCTGCTATTTTGTTATGCCTTGTCTGTCCTTCTTTGACATAGTCAGTCCATATGGCGTTCTGTTGTGCTGCTATCAGAAGAGATTCAGTTTCTCTGTAAAGGTTTGCTTTTCTTAACCATGGTCAATATTTCTTGTGTGAGATGTCACCTGTTTTTATTATTATTATTATTATTATTGCTTTCTCCTGGAGAGTTTTTCACATCAGTGTTAGCTGATGGTCTTTTGCTGGAGTTTGAGTGACAACAAGTCTCCTCAAGTCTCCAGGACTCTTCTCAGTATTCTGGTCGTTCTCAGTATTGTTGTAGTTTAGATGGTCTCCACTCATCCTCTTATTTCCAATTACTCCACTCCCTTTTATAATCCTTTAGTGACTGAACCAAAAGCACCAATCACGATTGGTATAATTACCACCTTCATGTTTCAAAGATTTTTTTAATTCTCTAGCAAGTTCCTGGTACTAATGCTTTTAACTTTCTTTCAGTTTTATTTTGTGGTCAATCTGGAGTGCAAAGTCCAACATTTTGCATGTTCTCTTTTTTTTGTTGATTATTATAAGGTTTAGTCTTTTGGCCGAGATTACGCAATCCGTCTGTATGTCAAAGTTCCATAGGAGTTTATCTTTCATTTTCCTGGACAGATGCTGGGCTATGCATATACCATTTGTTCGTACAGCCAAATTTACATTTCTGGCAAATCTCCCAGTAGAGCACCTTGCCCACACACTTATGTCTAGTGTTATACTCCTTCTGTGTTAATTTGCTGCATTCGCTTATTATGTGATTGATTGTTTCGTCTCTATCAACACATAACCTACATTTGCTATTTTATTGCGTTTTATCTATTCTCGTTTTGATTATTTCTTATGGTGTTTTTTTTTAGCTGCTATTAGGAGAGAACCGGTTTTTCTTTTAAGGTTGTCTTTTCGTAGCCTCCTCCACGTTTTCCCGTATGAGATGTTGCTTATTAGTCATTTAAAACGTCCATAGAATATTTCTTCTTCCAATAATCGTTTACATTTTATTGTCATTCAGTTGGTCATCGTCAGTATAGTTTCTGGTGGCTGTAATCAGGTCTCCTTCGTGCTTTTCTATGTAGTCCTCGAGTCATATCGATGTGTCGACGCTGTCTTCAGTGCTGGCAAGTCTTCTTCTTCTTCCTTCCTTGGTACATATAGTCAGTCAACGCTATCTCTGTGACGTAATGCCTTGCGCATGGTTAGTAGTTTTCTTTTTCTTTGGTCCAGTTGCTTAAGTTCTTCTCTAGTTCGCTTCATAGATCGTCCCGAATATCTAACGTGAGGTAGAGCCCGGGTATTTATTTCTTTGATAAGGTTTCTGCTGCATAGTTTTGTCTCAAGTTGCTTTCTGGTTCTCCTGAGATATTATTTCTTATTTTCTTTTCTTTCATCTTCACTTGGTTTGGTGGTGTCAGCTTCCAAGATACCCAAGTATTTGTAGATTTCCTTTTCTCCGAGCATTTTAATCTTGTCTTGATTTGGCAGTTCCATTCCGACCCCCAGGTGTCGTTTGCCGCATATTATTATTATTATTATTATTAGTTTTCTTTTTAATCTCAGAATGTCTAGAGTTCGAGAGTAACATTTGAAACAAATCTAAGTGAGTGCAAACGAATGATTTGTTTGAAAATTATTTTTACCGAAAAACTATACGTTTACAAATCACTTATTTTTGATATATATATATATATATATATATATATGTTGACATGATTTGACATTAATTTCCCATTAATGTTTTATATACCAGAATACACAAACTACATAATGTATGTATATAAATATCAAATTTTGACATTTAATTCATCTGATAGTACCCCAAAATGTCCTTTTAAATCATTCTGCTTAGTAAGATTTTTTTTCTGAAATCATCAAAATTAATCTTAAAAAATTTCCAGCACGCATAGTTTGTCATCTGATTATCCAATTTGTCCAAAAAATATATGACTATTGACAAAAAATAGTTTCATTGAAAACTTAGTTTTTGAAATCTGTTTTGGCAATGAATTTCCAATTCGAGAAAAATATTGAAAGAAGTCACTAAAATAATTGTAAATTAACTTATTTTTAAAAGTTTCATTCAGTTCCCCTCTTATTAAAATTTCTGGTAAAGTAATAAATCCCAATTTCTTTAATCGTTCACTTTAACTGTAATCTTTTACTTTTTTGTTATTTTTGTCACTCTTTTTGATCCAACTAATTTCGATATTACATCTCGATTTCAATATCGGAAAACTGAGTTCCCTATTCTTAATGATATTTTTAGGGTTTTATATATTTTTAAAACAACATTTTCCTCCTTTGAAACAAAATTGCAAATAATCCAGTGACTAATTGCATTTGTCCATGATACAATTGACAAAATAAAATTGTTAGCTTTAGATTAAATCAAACCAACCTCAAGATCGCATTCGTTATTCACTTTCTTGCTTAACCTGTTATTTTTTTAAAATTTATATTCAACTTAAATATTTTGGGACCTAGGGTGGACTACTTTACATTTTTCTATATTGAATATTAATTTCTAGATACTTTTCTGATATGATAATTTTTTCAGATCCATCTCTGTTGTTCCTTATGATAATCGCTCAACAAATATTTTGACATAATCAGAAAATAGTTTTATTTGCTATTTTCATTATTAGCTAAATTATCTATGCGTATTAAAACACCAAATATCCCGCTACTGAATCCAGGAGAAACACCAGAAGGTATATTTTGTGTTTCAAAATAATTGTTACCAGTTTTTACTTCCATAGTTTAATCTGGTAAAAAAGTATCTTAAGATATTCATTTTTCCGAAGTATCTAAGTTTTCATTTTCATTCGAAACCATTAACGAGATACCGTATCAAATGCCTACTTGAAATCCAAATATATGATATCCGCATTATCACCTTCCATAAAATATACATTTATAATTTCAAAACTCTCCAAAATATCAAACAATTTTCATTTACGATTGATTAAACCATGTTTATTTAAAGCAAATGTCTAAACAAATAATAACAATATATATATTAATTAGTCAATAAAATTTATAATTTCTTTTACGTATAATATAGTTATTAAATTTGGAATAAGTTAACTAAACATTTCGGTTTTGGATTTTGTTACTATGGTCTTATTGAGAGTGCCTCATGGTACGCACATCATATCGTTTGTGAATAGATGAGGTATTAAAAAGCCAGTAGCAGCTGGAAGACGACTTGACAAATTTCATCTCTTCCGTTGTTCTAGGTGTAACAAATACGCTTGATCTCGGAACCCCTATCGAATTTTGCCAAGGTAATCAGCGATGACCCTCTAAGTTGTGACAGGACAGAGGATGGTTTTACGATGTCACCCACCCCAGGTAGAAGTGGGATTAGAGTTTTCTATGAACCCCAATAAAGACATTCGCTTGAACAAAGAACAAAGATTGAATCAAAGTTCAGTTCTTGGAAGAACAAAAAAGTTATCTCAAACGTTGTATTCATTGTCTATTTCTTCTTAATTGATTGATAATAAAGCAAATAGGTCTTAACTCTAAGAGATAGTGTGTTTTTTTCATTTCTAAACGATAATTAACCATCACCGACATAGCAGTTACCGTAGACTACGCTACTAATGTTATAACGATCATTATGACCTGTAAACAGGAAAATATTACCAAAACATGATTTTACATCATCAAAAAAAAGTCAGGTCTAACTAATGTCAACAAATTCTCAGAGGAATATTTCTTTTCATTCCAATCGTTTTGTCCATTTACCAGACAATGGATGTTGCATATGACTTCTTCACAATGATATATGGAAAGAGTAATGTTTAAAGACTTATCTCTGTAGAGAGGGATTTCCTATTTTAGTTTCGTGATTGTTTCTAACAGCAGATTAGCAGCAGAAGGTTGGGTGTTGTCATGCATTAAAATCGGTGTTGGACTTTTGAGCCGAGATTTAATGTATTTTCTGTTCCAATGCGTCATTGGGACCAAGCAAACGACCCCTGCATCTCTCTGCTGTAACAATCTGTCCAAATTTCAACATTCCGTATAAAGGAATCTCCCTGTTTAATCTCTCCAAACACGGAGAAGTACCTTTTGTTCCCACAAATTTTTTAGGCTCGAGGTTTTCGAAGCTCTTTTGGACCTAACCAAAATCTTCTCTTTAGGATTTTTTGCAATAAATGCATTTTTCATCAGAAACTATGTTACTTTATCACGTTGTTATGTTAGCAGTATCCAACGGATGGTTGTGTTAGATCGATTTTTTCTTTTTTTTCTTTCAGTAGTGTTTCGGGTCTTCAGAAAGCAAATTTTGTTGGGTACAAATACAGTTGAAGGAAAATGAAACTTGGTGGAAAGAATATAATATAAACGCGGAGATAACCCCTCCAACATTCCAGTCAGGTTGTCGAGGAAAAGTGGTTCTTTGAAAACTAGCTCGTGTGTATTTTTTCTGTCGAATTGCAGATCCTTTCCTTTTTACTAGACGAAACGATACAGGGGAGTATAGTAGAGTTAGGCATAGGTTAAAAGGTTAGCTATACTCGTGATTCACTAAGTTTGTTTACTTAGATGTGGTACAGAGCCGTATGAATGAAACGCTCACCGAGACTCGAACTCCCTCACGAGGGTTTGGTAGTCAAGCTCGCAAACCATTACACCACCCGAGCCGCTAAAACGTTTAGCTCTAGTTAGATGATCATCTCTTTCTCTCACAGAAAACGTCCCCTCTCTTTGATAAACATATTCTCTCTTTCTCTATTTCTTCCTCTCCCTCCCTCTCTCTCTTAATCACTATCTCCATATCTTTTTTTTTTCTGGAAAAAGGAACACGTTTTTTTTCAGATTTCTTCTACCAGTCTCAACTTAACCTGTAACTGGATTGAGACCACAACAAGAAAACGATTGCTTGATTGATTTTTACAGTCGTTCAGTCGTTCCACTTTTATTTTATGCAAATTGGCCTATGAATCGAAAATAATGGGCGTTTATACTTGTATAAATGTACAATTGCTTATTAAGAGATTGTGTTTTTTTTTACACTCAGTTATATAATATCCAGTATCACTCTGTAATACAAATCATTTTCATTCGATTGTATTATTTCACTCTCTGAAACTAGTTGACAAGTTCACCTACCGAGGAAGCAGTGTCTCATCAACCAAAAAAGACATCGACACGCGACTAGCAAAGGCATGGACAGCTTTCGATAGACTATCGGTCAGGTGGAAGTCAGACGTGACATATAAATTGAAACGCAGTTTCTTCCAAGCAGCGGTCGTGTCGATACTGTTATATGGATGCAGTACGTGGACACTGGCTAAACGGATGGAAAAAAAGCTTGACGGCAATTATACAAGAATGCTGCGAGCAATTTTGAACAAGTCCTGGCGGCAACACCCCACAAAGCAGCAGCTGTACAGCCACCGACCTCCCATCACTAAAAGTGTCAACGTTAGACGAATCAGACATGCAGGACACTGTTGGAGAAGCAGGGACGAGCTCAGAAGTGATGTTCTCCAATGGACCCCCTCACATTGCCGAACAAAAGCAGGGCGACCAGCTAACGCCTATATACAGCAGCTCAGTGATGATACAGGATGTAGCCCTGAGGACTTACCAGAAGCGATGAACGATAAGGTGTAGTGGCGAGACAGGGTCAGGGATATCCGTGTTGGTGGCACGACAAGATGATGATCATGATGATGATGTTTTATATCTGGTATTAATCTCTAATACTAATATTTCATACACAGTTACACGGTTTCAAGTAGCTATTTCTATCTTGTAATAGTCATTTCTTTTCAAACACTAATATGGTTTCAAGTTACTACTAATAATAATTCTTAATAAACAATTAGTCTTTCAAGTAATAATTCTAAATGCAAATAATTTACCGACAGTCATGTGGTAGCATGTATTCCTATTGAATGAGTTTGGGATATTGATATTGATATCGCCCAGTAGCTTATCTAGAGTCATTGAGGTTCGAGATGTGATTCTGTGGAATGCTGATACTAGTATTAAGGTAATATAATCTGTATTTTGAGTATTCCAAAAGGAATATTTATACATGACTTTGAGTAGGAAAAGAGATGCACATTTCCAGCCTTTTGGGAAATGCAAGTATTCTTTAATACGATGCCTTCATTTTGTTTGAATTTTGTGTGCGTTTTCGACAAGTCATTGTTTGTCGAGCAATATTTGTGATGGTTGCTGGGAACCTTTCTCTTCAGCATTACTTTTGAGATCCACTAGGGAAATTTCTATAGATCCTTTTCGGTTCGATTCCTTGGAAATTACGAAGCAAATGGCTTTTTGCGAGGCAAAAAGAAAATAATGATTTACTTCAGGAAAATTGGTAAGCTTGTTAGAATTTGATCATTGGAAAATCTTATTTGTCTGCTAGCACATATCGTTTACTGTAAGCCTATCGCTTACAAAATAAATAATTCCAGTCATTTTTTGTGTCTTTATACTCTCAGAGAATTTATTGCGTCTTATGAAAATGACGATTACAATATTTTATTTGTCTCAGCATTCGCACACATTGTTCATTGAATAAAACCAAAATACCAATAAAAAAAACTTTTTAAATTATTCCTTCAATTATTTTATTCTAATATCCTTGTTAATAAAAGAGAGTTCGTTTCGCTTCTGGGAATAAAACTGCCTAACCGACTTTTTTTTTTCTAAGTTCGGTTTTACTTTTCTTAATGTTGAGGAAAGATAATTAAGAAAGTTTCGAATATCAGCGACGAATAAGATGCATTGCTAAATCTGAAAGTGTCAGTCCTGTCATCGTGATAAACACTTATTTTATAAACAGGCAGACTTTTGACACATTTGATAAAGATATCTACAAAGCAATATTTGTAAGAGTACTCGCTTTAATTCTTCAAATCTGTAGTCGTGTCAGTAAAAATGTACAATTACACCACTAAAGACACAAATGAGAATAACACAAACATGTTGCAAGCAGTTTTTCAGAAACCCTTGAAACGGTACACAAAAAAAAAAAAAAAACCAGTAAATGTACATGCTTGGCCCTTGCAGAAGAAGTAAGGACTGTTTCATAAACGACGTTTTCCAATGGACTCGTTTCCACGGATACAGTAGAGTAGGCAGAAAAGTGATGAGATATATTTCTCAGCTCTGTACGGGTATTAGATGCCGTCTAAAGGACT
The DNA here is from genome assembly GCA_963585895.1 of Sepioteuthis lessoniana. Lineage (NCBI taxonomy): Eukaryota > Metazoa > Mollusca > Cephalopoda > Myopsida > Loliginidae > Sepioteuthis > Sepioteuthis lessoniana. Next base: position 79,266,966 of record OY757931.1, on the reverse strand, counting down.
CGCTAAGTGCGACGACTGATAGAGAAAGAAACGATCATGGAACCAATGCCTTCATCATAATGACGATGGCTGTGATGATTATGACAAAACATTAAAAGATATCGTAAAATCCAAATACTTGAGGTACCAGTGAGTATTCGTTCGGCAAATTTGCTTAACGGCATATCAACACCTTATAGGTTATTTGATACCAGAATTTGATTCATTTATAATAGCTTCAATAAAATCATAGCAAGTTATATTTTCAACGTTCTATTGTATTTTTAAATCCCATTTATTTTTCTATACTACTGCTGCATAGTTTGGAACGAGCCGCCCCAGGCATTGGCCTCCATGTCAATGCACACAAAACTGAATATATGTGCTTTAATCAAGCAGGCGACATTTCCACACTGGACGGAACCTCTCTAAAACTGATTGACAAATTCATCTACATAGGAAGCAGTGTCTCATCAACTGAAAAAGACACCGACACACGGCTAACGAAGGCATGGACAGCTTTCGATAAGCTATCGGTCATATGGAAATCAGGCCTGACCGATAAAATGAAACGCAGTTTCTTCCGGGCAGTGGTCGTGTCGATACCGCTGTATGGATGCACCACCTGGACGCTAACAAAACGGCTCGAAAAGAAGCTAGACGGCAACTACACAAGGATGTTGGAAGCAATATTAAACAAGTCCTGGCGGCAACACCCCACAAAGCACCAACTATACGGCCACCTGCCTCCCCTCACGAAAACTACCCGAGTTAGATGAACCAGGCACGCAGGACACTGCTCGAGGAGCAGAGACGAGCTCATAAGTGATGTACTCCTATGGACCCCCACTTATGGCCGAGCAAAAGCAGGACGACCAAGTCGAACATTCATACAGCAGCTATGTGAGGATACGGGATGTAGCCCAGAAGACCTGCCGGAGGCGATGAACGATAGGGAAAAGTGGCGAGAGAGGGTCAGGAATATCCGTGCGGGCGGCACGACATGATGATGATGATATCTAACATAAATTATCTGCACAAAGCCGTAAGTTATCAAATGTTAGAGTGAAAGACTTGTATTACTACTTGATTATTTGGTTTAAAGTTATTTTTTCCAATTAAATAATGAATATTTTTGTTCACACAGTATAATTGGTTAAAGAATCACCAACAAACATCAACAAACAACGATCATATACAGAGTTTCAAGTAAATAATAAGAACAGTTTTAGCTTTAATTAACTTTTCGTGACACAGATTACATACACACGGTGATGTCGTTCCACATATCCCAAACGATGACTAATAATCTTTAAACATATCTATTTGACCAATAGATGACACGATAACATGAACAACCTCTCCGGGTGATAGTGAACTTAGGAGGAATGAGTGAGAAGGGGTGCACCAAACTCACTTTAATTCTCAAATAGGACCGTAAACACAATGTCATCCCCTGGAATAGTTTGTTATGCGAATTTAGAGCATGCAAAACAACCCTGATTTGATCACAAAAGTCTATACTCCAATTTCAATCAATTTGGGAAAATGTGCATTAAGAACCCCGTAAAATAAAGACAAATGTAAATTTCTACAAAAATCTCTTTACTTTCACCCAAATTTAAATATAACCGTTTGTTATAATTACGAGAAAGTTCGGCTATGAAGCTGTTGCTGATATCAGTGTGAGTGTGCATTAATTGTATTAAACTATTTAAAATGGAGATATTTTTCCATAGAAGAAGTAACTCTGAAATTAAATTACTCTTTCACAATTATTTTCCTAATTACGACTGACACGTCCCTCTACCCTGGCATCTGGTGAAAAAGAAAGTATTAGTACATCTTCAAATATTTAGATTGATTGAACATTGGCGACGAGTTCATCGAAAAAACAGTTTAAATTACCGCTTTTGTCCTTTGTTTTCTCTTATCTCTCTGGATCAATTCATCATTCATTGATTGTTCATTTTTATATGATCGTTTCCTCAGTCATATAAAAACGAAAATTGCGCATACATGTAATTAATGAGCTGAGACTGATCTTTTTTTTTAATAAGAAAAATTCAACTCCCGTTTCTTTTTTAATTAATTAATTGATTTTTAACGGCATTTCAAACTCTAAAGGGTCATTTTATGTCTAAAGTTTAGGGAATCTAATTAAGTGTATTTTATATTTACATTTTTGTGGGGCTGCTTCTTAAAGGTCTTTTAGCAACCGGTCTAATCGAATACAACAAAGTGTTAAACATATCTTTTCGACTATTTGATGGACTTATATAATTACTAACACCCCGGATAAGAGTGGCCCTGGATACGAGGCGGTAATCCACACTTCACAGATTTTACCCCGAGATATATTTTAATGTCAAACGCAGGACACTTATTCTGAGGCGTTCTTTTCCAGAAACAACTGGATTAGTTAGACGTGGAAAGAATATTATTTATTCTCTTCATTACAGAACTCCATCAACTCATATATTATGTTTCCTGAAAGTGCGACTCTTGCTTAATAAAAATAAAAGATCTTAAAGTGAAAAATAGATGTTAAATTGTGGCCTCTTTTATTATAACTGTAATAGATTTGGTTTTGTTAAATAATAGATTAATACTATGGGCATTCAATAAGTTTCCAGCCTTTTTTTGTACTAGTATTCAAAATAGTCGCATACTCTGGAATATTCAATATCTTATTGCTATACATCTTCTGAGATGACAAACCAATTTTTATGATTTTAGGTCCAAATGAACAGCTACAGCAGGTATTGGAATAGACCCTACTAAAGCCTGATTGTCACAGCTGGTGAATTTCAAAAATGCAATGTGGACTTCAGAAGAACGATATGTAATAAAATTATGTTTTAAGCTTGGTAAAAATGCCATGCGATGAAAGTTGGATCTACTGTTATGACCCAGAGACCAAGAGACAAAGTTCCCGGTGGAAGAGTGCTGGCTCTCCCAGACCCAAGAAGGCCAGGCAGAGCAAATCCACCTACAAACTTTTGCAGATCCTTTTTTGGACAGCAGTGGCATGATCTACGAGCACTGGCTTCCCACTGGACAGATAATCAACAAGGAATACTATGTTGAGGTTTTAAGGGAGTTCAGGAAGAGATTCCTTGGGAAGAGGCCAGCACTTTTCAAATCGGCTCAGTGGTATTTCCACCAAGACAATGCACTAGTCCACTACTCCATCCTTGTCACAGACTATCTGACCAAGATGGGCATCAACACAGTTCCTCAGCCTCCCTACAGTCCAGACCTTGCTCCCTGTGACTTTTGGTTATTCCCTAAACTCAGAGGCTGTCGTTATGAGACAATTGAGGAGATGAAAGGGGCTGTGACAAAAGTCATTGACACGCTCACACAAGAGGACTTCCATGGGGTGTTCCGGAAGCTGTTGGGACGGTACAACAAGTACATTGAAACTGGAGGAGATTACTTCGAAGTTGACTAGCGTTTCATGTGTGTACTATCATTAAAAGTGCCCATACGAAAAAGGTATGGAAACTTATCTAATGATCCTCGTACAGTCTTTAATTTGGTATGAGGGGTAATATTTTAAAGGGGTTCTCAGAGCAGAAACCTTACTGAGACAAATTGAGTTAAATTTTACTGTTTTAATCTGCTGAAAGCTTGCATTTCGTTGGAGGATATAAATTCAGGTGACTAAAATCATTGATGTTAGAAATTAGATGTTAACCTTAAACAAATTATCCAAGAGCTGCCGATGTTAACTGACTTTAGTTTAGGCAGTCCTTATTCCTGTCTATGATCACATTTACCGACCCCTCCGCTCCGACAGGATATGACACAAGGTCAATTTTTTAAGCGGAGTTTAACAGGATTGAATTCAGAGTTTTCCTTCTCCTAGACTAGTTGCCTCACCAAGGCTAAAGAACCTAGTCTGCCCTACTATTTACCCATAGCTGGAGGGAGAATAATTGGATTCATACCTTTCCCAAGGGTATTAGTGCTATGTGAAATGCAATCAGTCTTGTCCAGGAATTGAACTCGTATCGCTGTGTCCATATCCTGTGACGATAACCATTACACCACGGGCACCTGTCTATGATACGGGCTAATTCTCTGTTGCGTACGATACTGCTTATGTATGAGAAATGACGTCTAAGAAAAAAAACAAAAAAAACAATGTGATCTCAAAAGAAAATATCTTAGTATTTGCTATTCACTTCGGCAGAGGAGAGAGAAAGAATGTGGTTCACCGAGAAGAACGACCAGTGGCTGAGCGAGTGACAAGATGCCAGCTCAACATATATCTATCAATCAGTCAATCTTAGTTTATTCATATCTATCTCTGGTCGATTCCAAAGTATGTAGGTAAAGATGTATTCATTTGCATGTATGAATATATATACGTATCAATAAATCCGTCTAATGTTGTTTATACGTATGTAGGTAAGGATGTACATATCTGTCTATCTATCTCAGGATATTTAAAAATATGTAAATATGTATATACGTATTAATCAACCGATCTCAGAATGTTTGTTTTTTTTTTTTTAGATATTAGTCTCTCTACATCTCTCTAGCTATCTATGTCATTTTTCATTTCTATCTAAATATCTATCCAAATTTTCCGTTTATCTCTGCAGAGAAGAAGAAGAGAGAAACAGTATGAATCAGTGAGAAGAACATCCACCGGAGGAGCGAGAGAAAAAATCCCGATTCAACACGTATCTATCAATAAGTCAATTTTAATTTATTCATATCCATCTTAGACCACTTTTTTTTTTTTTTGAGTATGCACGTATCAGTCTATCTCAGGTTGCTTGTATGTTTGTTATGATCTATCTATCTATCTATGCAAATGTCTTCTAAGTTTTATTGATCCCAAATGAAGAGAGAAACACGAGTAGAAGAATGACCACTGGCCGAAGAGTCAAGATGGCAAACATGACTACAGCAAATGCTTTCATACATTTTTCGATATTAGAAATGTGTATAATGGTGTATTTCATCTATAAAACAAGTGTATAGTTTATATCAGTTTATATCGTCTACATTTGCAAGGATAATTATATAAATTCATAGAATATAGGAAAGAAAATCTTTAAAAAAAACAAACGAAAAGCACGTTAGAGTGAATTATCTGCTGATCTCTAATGATCATTTAGCTGATTGAAGATCAATATTATTTGAAGAGTCGTTGCACTTAATGAATTATAATTGGTTTTTGATTACTGATTATTTTGACTGTTTAACTTTCATTCATCACTTAAGTGATGTACACCTGTGGACTCCTTCACATGGACGAGCAAAGGCAGGACGACCAGCTCGAACCTACCATCAGTAGCTCTGTGCTGATAAGGGATGTAGCCTTGAAGACTAGTCGGAATCAATGGAAGATGGGTAGGGGTGGCGAGAGAAAGTCAGGGATATCTGTGCTGATGGCATCAAAAGATGATGATGATGAAATGTCATTCCTTTTTAAAGATTTGGTATCTGTAGAGTCAGTCATTTGTAGTACCATTTTTATTTTCATCATGGAGGTCTGATTTTGTTTCGTACCTCGGATGGTGATATAGCACTAAAAAGAGTGTAACTTTTTCTAATTTACTACGAGCTTGATTTGGACATTACATTTTTAAATAGACTAAAAATAGTTTTTTTTTTTTCATGTATATGCCCTGCGGGAATGGGAGAGCGTCTAATATGACTGTTGAAATAGGTGTGCGTTTAATATTCCAAGTTGAAAAATAGGTGGATCTAATATGCCCAGCTAAAATCGATTATGTCTCATGTGTATTTTTGAAATCGGAGTTAGTCTGATATGGCATTCTGAAATGCAGGGGTGTTTAATAGGTTCTCACTTAAATAAGGGAACTTCTAATCTATCCTTCTTAAATGGGTGTGCATCTAATATGATCTGATTAATAGTGGATGCGTCTAATATATCCTGCTAAAGTAGGTGTGTATCTAATGCCCAAGTTGTGTTGGGGGGGGTTCAAATGCCATGGTGGTATGGATGCACATCTAATATACCAAGCTGAAGTAGGGGAGTGTTTATAATTCCATTCTTAAGTGAGGGTGCGCTTGATATATAAAAATGGAATCATGGACTCGAGTTAAAAACAACCGGACGATATTGTTAGCTTTTAATTTCTATCTAATGACCCTGGGATATACATGAATCCATGAGTTCGACCCGACTAGCTGGAAAGATTGGGTGATTTAGCCTTGGTTAGGCAGCCAGTCTAGGAGAAGGAAACTCTTTATTTAAACCAGATTTACTCCGTTTAAAAACACTGTCTCATATCTTACTCGTTGTGGCTGGGTTGGTTAAATACACACTAGGACCTTTTTATCTTATTTTTATTTTGGAAAGGTCATTTCTACTAAATATATTTTACTGTAAGTAATTTTATAGAATTTATATCCGGTCTCAGATTCATTCTACAAGTTTAAGATAATTCGCTTTGCAAAACCGTCAAAACGGATTTTTTTTTATTGGACTCCGGTGGTGTTATGCATAATTCTTTTCAAATTTTCGCTGTATGCTCTCAGTTTTTCTTGAATGCACATTGATAGATACAATATTCACATCTTTATTCATGACTAATCCCTGCTCTGAAGAGATAAAAAAAAAACTCTTTTAAAATGTTACCACTTCCAATTATCAAGGAAATTCCATTTTATATTTATGAGATTAAGTGTTATTAATAAATGATGATTTATTCAGCGTTAGAGTTTTATCGCAATTCTTTTGTTGATACAATTCTTTTTTTTTTTTTTTGTTTATTTATTCATTTTTAATATTTGATGCTCTTGTAATAACCACCTTCTTTTCGCAAGTAACGGTTTTTATTGAGAAACTCTTACTCTTTAACCTTTATGAAAAATTATTTTTCTTTGTTGGTTTTATGAGCCTTGTCACCCACTCAAAATATAACAAAAGAATGACTGAAGCATATTTAATTGCCTTTCATTCGTTTGACCTTTAACTGAGGAAAATAGATATTTACAAAGTTACTAAGGTGAGTCAAAAGTTTTGCAATATTTTTGTAACGTGCTAGTTTTCATCACGGACATCACGTGAACAAAGCAGTTCAAGCCGCATCAACTGTGGTTGTTATTACCCTGGCATTCGCTGCGTGGATACTTTCTGCTTTGCTTCTAACTGTGCGTCATTTGAAAGCAGCACGGATGAACATATAAGTAAGTAAAGTTGGCGACCGTAATCGTGGGTGACCGAAGGAACACTTTTCATTAGCTACTACACTGAGGTGTCGCAGAGGGCGCTACTTCATTCCCTGCATTGTTTCACTTTACCCTTGATCCGTACCTTATAATGCAGAGGTGGCATCAAGTACCATTTTTTGATTCTTTGGTATGTCTCAACCTGGGATTGAACCCCGGTGTACTGGACCGTTGACGAACACTCTAATCATTAACATGTTACGGTGTCTATTTAGACTTATGACTTTGAACTGGTCCATAACGCTGCCGAAGCAACCAAAAATATATGTTGGTCGAAATGAGAAAACACAAAGGGTTCAATAAATTTCATTCAGGTTGTAAATACCGCGACGATAAAGCAAAGTCAGAAAGAGAGTCAAACTGTGATCCCAGAGGATGTGCTCCAACCTATGGAGACAAATCCAGCAAACAGCAGTAAATTATCAGACGAAGTCAGCATCCTTCAGATGAGTGTACTTCCACACCTTCAAGACCTCGTTAAATGCAATTGCAACTGCTGAAATGTCACTCATATGACTAAAATATCCTAAAATTTGTTGACCCATTTTAGTATCTTAAAAAAGGGAACAGTAATACGCCTTCATTGACAGCTCCATTTTAATCGGCTTTAAAATTCTGAAATTATTATTTTATGTCTATACAATTTTTGCATCTTCAGAAAGAGTAAAATGAGATCTACAGATAATCACAGTATCAACAGTAAAAGTAAGTAAATTTTGCGACCTTAGTCGAGGGGTACCGAAGGCTCCCTTTTCTATAGCTACTACACCAAGGTATTGAGGAGGGCACTACTCCTTTCCCTGTATTGCTCCACTTTACCCTTGATCCCTGCCTTATATTCCTGAGTGTTAAGCAAGGAGATATCAAGTACCATTTGTTGATTCTTTGGTATGACTCGACCTGAGATTGAAGCCAGGTTTCCCGGGCCATTGGAAAACACTCTAACCAGCATGACAATGTCTGTGATTAAAATTGTGCAATGGGCTTCAAAAACCGAAGAGAGCTGATAAGAAATAATCTTAAAATTCACTCTATAGGTCAAATATGCTACTTCAAGTTTTATAGTACATATATATATATATATATATATATATATATATATATATATATATATATATACAATATCTTTTTCCTTTTTTGTTGATCCAAAGAGAGAAAAAAGTAAATATTTTAAAATAAATAGTCCTAACGATGATTCTTTCCTAAATTATTTAGTTTACTCCTCCACAAAAACACTCAACACGCCAAACACCACAAATCACTTTACACACACACACACACACACAATGACCCAGAGTAGACCTCTAATAAACTTTAAGGCATATCATCTAACATAGATTAATTAGGGTAAAAGAGGTGCCCGTGGTGTAATGGTTATCGTCGTAGGAAATGGACATGGTGACACGAGTTCAATTCCTGGACGAGACTGATTGCATTTCACATAGTACTAATACCCTTGGAAAAGGTATGAATCCAATTATTCTCCCTCAAGCTATGGGTAAATAGTAGGACAGACTATATTCTTTAGCCTTGGTGAGGCAACACGTCTAGGAGAAGGAAAACTCTAAATTCAAACCTGTTAAACTCCGCTTAAAAAATTGACCCTGTGTCATATCCTGCCCGAGCGGAGGGGTTGGGAAATAGGATTAATAAGCGTAAAAGAAGTACACGCACGTAAACACATAAAATACACTCTTGAAAAATAAAAATAAAAGAAAAAACAAAAAGAGAGAACCAACCCCTGCTGAAAATCTACCACAGAATAGAAAAGAAATGACAACCCTACTAAAGCGGCCGCCACTATTTCAATCTCTCCGTTTTGGCAATCGCTTTTGGAAGGTTCGCTAGACGGTATCCGGAGTCCAGGTAGAGCAAATGTATGATAGTCGACAACATTGGTGTTTCTATGTGTATAGAGGATACAATTTATGAGTATGTCTTGACTTCTCCAGCAACGAGGTATGACAATTATGGCAATAACTGCTACATGTCACTGGGGTGATGAATCAAAGCATTTTTTCCTTAAGATACGTCCTGATAATGGGTCTATTTTGTCGTAGAAGATTAACATCAAATTATTAATGATAGGTTGATTGTCTATAGCGGCATCACAACTCCTACGGGGATATCTTATATCTAGGGGTTAGGTAATTTCTCACACTTTGATAATCGTTTACACATTTTTCTGTAGTTTCTTGATATTTTTGCACACATTTATATGAGGTCACGCATTCCTTTGTGATTCAAATAATTTTCGAACAGATCTATTTGATATATACGTGTGCCTACTATCATAATGAGTGGATATGGGAGTAATCGTAACAAACTGGTACTACACACTCACCACACCAAAACTCCAGAAGTGGATTCTTTCTGTCAGATGTTTAGCGTTTACCTCCGATACCCTTTTTTCTGGGTGTTTTATGCTTGTGCAGAGGTGTAGTGAAATGAGACCGAGTAGTCCAAACTTGCCCGATGTTAAGGTCCTCAATGTTTGATTTGTTTCTTTACGGTCGCCATTTACAATTCCATCACTGCGCATGGGCAGAACAAGCCCTTTTATGATCATCGTTGATTTGTATGCATGAGCAAGTAGCTAAAAAAAAAAAAAAAATAAGCCACATTAACGGACAACAGTACGAATTTTTTAAGTGAGACGAGCAGGACGGTGGATTTGTTGCTGAAGTCAACTGCTGCAAACTATAAGAGTATACTGTCAGCGTAATCTAAGACTCGACAAATTGGACCATCAAGTTTTGAAATTAGTTTGCTAAAAGTGAAAATAAAACGTTCTCCATTTTAAAAATGTGTTATGGGGAATATAATATGAAGAAATTGAAGGCTTTTGAGTGGCGTATGTGCTCGAAGGAAGAGCATCCAAATATGTATGATAACGCAAAATGTCTGCAGACAAAAAGTGAGAGAGAAGTCACGAATATGACGGTTCTTATTGAGAAACTGACGCTCTTTAAGCGTTTAGGAACTATTTAGTTTTCTTTGATCGTTTTATTAACGAGGTGGCCCATTAAAAATAACAAAAGAATGATTGAAGCATATCTAATTACTTTCTTTTATTTGACATTTCATAGAGTAAAATAAACATTTCCTAACCCATTTTTGACTAGTTGGCAATAATTTTGCCTTTCATTAACGGCTTAATTTTAATGGTCACAATTTTCTTTTTCAGATGACTGTTTTTCTGTGTGTCTAGAATTTTCGCATCTTTAGAAAACCATAAAGTCGTGCTCCATTGTTAGAAGAGATACGATGATTCGTAAATACTTATCGAAAGTTCAATCATTTTACACTAAAATACAAAATCTACTTTTTTTAATTTAATGACATATTAAAAATATTCGGCTATTTAACAGAAAACCATCTTTGACGAAGAACACTAGTGATACTATTTAACCAACAGCTTCGGGGTAATGAAGTATTTCATACCATTTCTAAAATTGTTTGTCTGAAAGTGAACGTTACAGCGTAAGGGTGGTTCAAACTTGATTACTTCGTAGCCACTGACCAGCACTTAGACCATAATGCTACGTGGACTCCCTCCTATTTTTTGGAGTGAAAATCTAATATCATATTTTAGTGGCTAAGTTAACATAAACCCGAGTATAGCTATATTTATTGATTTTTTTTTTTGCGTTTAATATGGTGTTTCTTAGGTGATAGTAGTCGAATATAAAGTTTGAATGTAACCCTAACCCTAACCCTAACATGTTTCAGGGCCACTGTTTTCAATATCATCTTTCACTGAAGAGTTGTATTGTTTGCAAGTTGTATATTTGTGTCGTTGTCAGAAGGTAGTGTTTTAGCGTTCAGATTTCGGAGTCACTAATTAATAGTAACTCAAAACGCCTAGAAAATCTATTTTGTAGAGTATATATATATTGTTTACGCTGAAATTAAAGGCAATGCTTAAAAAACTTCTATTCATACACAGTCCGATACGGAATAAAAAAAGGCTTAAATTTAGATCTGAAATTTTAAAAAAATTCGTGGATGTCTGGGAATGACAAAAATAAGATATACTGTATCACCGTTCTAGTGAAATCTGCAAGATGTTTCACTGTAATTAATGATTTTTTTCTTTATTGAATAATGTTCAGTAAGTCATTTATAGTGTTCTGTGTAGTTTTTACCGACAGAACGTTGTGGTCTTCAGCGTAGATGGGAGAAGCAGTGTCTTCTCCTTACGGTATGTCAAATTGAAAATGGGGCAAACTTTTTTCCCGTAAAGTACTCAGATATGTCATGCACAAAGGTAAGTGTCGTAGTTATTATCAAAAAAAGATTTTTAAGACTTTTGTTTGGTTTTAAAATTTAGATTAAAATTTAAATAAATTCAATGAATAAAAGTTAAAATCATATTAGAACCGGAATCATATTTAAACTGAACCTCTATTCTAAAAAGTAAAAAAAAAAAAAAACCTGTATAACTGGTGTTTTATTACTTGCAGTGAAACAGAATTAACTGGTTTGTGTTCGGGTAAAATGATACAATTCATTTTTGAGTCTACGGTACGGGAGCGCTGAGTAGGGCACAAGGGTAACAATGCATGCAGCTATTCCCCACGAAAAAGGCAGGTTTTATTGGGGTTTTTTTTCATAGATATTTTTCATATGTATACACATACACACATATATATATATATATATACACACACACGCATATATATATATATATATATATATATATATATATTGTATAGATGTTTCATTTCTAGAATAAAGACAGTGTAATGATGGGGGAGGAGACATCCTAACATTTGTACTCGATTACTTCTCTGTGAAAGATTTTTGGATCTGTTGTGTGATATAATTTTTCGTGTAAAGATTGAGAGAAGTGCCACTGAAACTTTAGATCTGTAAAAATGGCTAACGATGATTATAAGATAAAGAAATCGACTGTTTTTGAGTGGTTCAAGAAAGGCAGAGAAAATGTGTACGATTGTGCAAGAGCCAGGTAGCCAAACACACAGAGAACAGATGAAAATGTTAACAGGGTGCAAATTTCAGGGGTCTTAGATTGAAGATTAAATATGTGACTGATAGCAGAGTTCCTGAATACAAATAGGCTGGCGATGCAGCAGATTCGAACAGTTGATACGGGAATGAGAAAAAAATTGTTTCCTTCAATTTTGACTGATAACGAGAGTCAACATCAGCTTCACGTTTCATCTGATTTTCTGAATAATGCATAAATATAACCGGTGATGAAATTTGCCAGCACAACCCGGAAACAAAGCCCCAGTATATGCTTTGAAACATGTGTCTCTAGAAGTTCATGACAATTGCTGGGAAAATATACACATGTGCCTACATACACACATATAAAAATACACATAAAAATATACATACACATATATGCATGCAGATATTTACCGCCACATTTATAAAAAAAAAATAAAAGTAAAGTTGGAACCGTAGTCGAGGGTGACCCGAAACAAAGCCAGAGTATATGCTTTGAAACATGTGTCTCTAGAAGTTCATGACTATTACTGAATTTCTTTCATCATAAAGGGATGGTTTGCAACAAAATATAAAAGCAGTCTATTAACCTGTTTTTATGGAAGTCCAGAAAGATTTCAAGAAATTGTTCCGATCAAAAGATAAATATACTGTCCTGAAAATTAGATTCTGCATCAGAGATACTCCCACGCTTGAAATGAGTTTGATTCTTAGGAACCCATAACTAAAATGGACCATCGGCCTAATTCATCGGTATTAGCCCAACAGGATTTTGGGATATTGACAAAATTTAAAATCATATATTCCGATAGTAGAAATGTTTTCAGAAACCCCTGATATCAAGCAACACTTGACTACATAAGCGAAATATCTTCAGATAGATGAGCTAAAATAATGTTTCCGGCAACGCCAAACTAATCTTAGGACGTGCATATCTTGAAAAAGCCTGAATTGTGTATTTAACATCTGTCAAAATCAACTAGGTAAGCAAACATTGACTTCCGAAGTGCCATTTCCGGAACTAAATTACATATATATATATATATATATATATATATATATATATATGCAAATTTCATTAAACATAATAGACATTTTATGCCTACATATTTTCTTTTGGATCCGTTCGAATTCCCGTATTACTTTTATCGTATTCGGGGGAATTGATTTAGGTATTGTCCATAGTTGTATGTATCGCCTAGTACTTTCTGCCCGACTTTGGGCCATCATCAGGGGTGAATCTGTTACAAAAGTGATGTAACTTTTGTTTTAGCAAATTACTACTGTGTAAGGACGTCTTTGCTGTTGGAGATTATGTTGGAGTAATTTGCTAAAACAAAAGTTACATCACTTTTGTAACAGATTCTCCCCTGATGATGGCCCAAAGTCGGGCAGAAAGTACTAGGGATACATACAACTATGGACAATACCTAAATCAATTCCCCCGAATACGATAAAAGTAATACGGGAATTCGAACGGATCCAAAAGAAAATATGTAGGCATAAAATGTCTATTATGTTTAATGAAATTTGCATTAACGAAGAAATGCTGCCTAAATATATATATATATATATATATATATATATATATATATATAATATATATATTGTCATCACGTATAGACTGTTTCGTTGTATCACAACTCTTAATTGTGGCAAGACACGTAGGATATTTGAAGCTGGGACCGAAACCCGCCTAACTGTACGTTAGACTTGGTATTAGACTACACTGCCAACAAGCGTACTACATCAGCCAGAGAATCATAAGGCATTAAGTAATAGCGTTCGTTTGTTTACATTTTATACCTTACCAGATACCAGAGTGCTCAATTCGGTCGAGAGAGCTTTGCTCAATATCGACAATAAGTATATTTACATATACTTTAAACTAGCATATGCACAGAATCAACGGCTCTAGGAAACTGCTAGTTTATTGCCTATGAAATCATTTGACCTAAAACTGATAATCGAATAACCGTGAAACTTGCAGTCACCAAATGTGGTTGATTCTGTGCCAACGTTATTCTAATCTACAATCCTCTCTCTCTCTCTCTCTCTTCTCTCATCTCTCTCTCTCTCTCTCTCTCTCTCTCTCAAACACGCACACATACGCTCTCTTTCTCTCTCTCTCTCTCTCTCTCTCTCTCTCTCTCTCTCTCCTTGACCATTTCATATCGTATGTGTTTTTGTGTGCATATATATGAGTGTATGTGTGTTGTGTGCGTTCCTGTGTATCTGTGGATTGTATATATTATTACAAACGATGTACTTTAAAAGTTGACAACAACCAATAGTAACAAGCTTAGCTTTTAGAGGGATATTCTGGGTAATAAAAATGGCACATCTCTTATATCGAATATCAAACATGTCTTTCTATGCTTACAAAACAATACAAATCTAATATGTACTGTTCTGCTCGTTCAACTTCAAGTATCCTTTTTACGATTCTCATTCATTTTCTTATTTATACGACCAGTCGAGCGTCCTCATTCGTACGTCAATTAAATAAAAGATTTGAAACCATAAACTACTAACAGAGTTTAATGAATATTTTTATAACACGACTTAAATTCACAATAGAACACAACTATCAAAAGAGGAGATCATAACTGAAGCGTGACGAATAATCTACTAGTCATAAATACGGTCAATTTATCGATATTCTGTCACAAAGATATTGCCGGCGTATCTATCACAGAAAATGTCAATATTATAACTCAAGTGATTCATTCCTATTGAAATATGTAGCAATGATATGGTACTTTTAATGCTGGTTTTTTATGTTATTCTTATTTGTATGGCTGATGTAGAATTTTTATCGTTAGCAGATCTAAATTCGAAAAAAATGTCTGTTCAATTGCCGCAGTAATCCGTCAAAAATATTTCATCCTTGACAAGATATCATCTAACAAAAAAACGCTGACTAATGTCTTCTGGGAGTGCTACAATCTGTCAGCTTCACTGACCAGAAATTGCCCTTCACTTAAAAGGCTATACCCACCGCACGCATATGCGCACACCCGCACCTGCATGCAAAAACATATACAGAATAGCACGTAAATACGTACTGCCTCAAAAATGTTTGGTAAAAAAACTTTTTCTCCAGTAGATATATCAGAATTGTATTATTTCAAGTGGAACGTTATACAATCAAATTAGATGAGATGCGGTACTATTTGTTACCTATCTCTGAAGCCCTGAAACTCTCACGCAATATACATATATATATATATAGTATATATATATATATATATATATATATATATACAGTAATTCACCATTAAATGATTCCATCATATATGTTCATCCAATATATATATATATATATATATATATATATATTAATGAGTAGGTCCACGTAGATATTTGTATATTTTAGAATTTATTTATATATTTTGTTCTTACATACGTGTATGTTTCCAGCTTCATGCTTTCGCCAGAAAACATATATGGCTTAAGGCCTTGTTAATGGGCTATTCACTGAGACTTGAACTCTCTCACGTTTGTAGTTGATCTGTTTCAGTTGGTTATTTTTTTATGAAATAAAATGAATTAAAAATTATAAATTCTCTTCGTGACCAACTCATTTTAAAATGAATTTTGATTCTCTCTGTAGACCTAACACAAAAAATTATATATATATATATATAATATATATATATGTGTGTGTGTGTGTGTGTGTGTGCACGTATTCTCAAGATGCATTACTTTGCTTAAGAATAATATGCAAACGCACGATGTTTTGTTTGTTTTTTATAATATTCAGAGCGACGATAGTAAGTTGTTTTTAAAAGAAAAAGAAAGAAGTTAAGATAATAAGAATATTTTTTATTTGAAAGTAATTTTTTTGATGAGACATAGCATTCCATACCTAACATTGATTGATATATTTGCCATAATTGTTTATTTCCCAAGTAATTTCTGCCTGATTTTGGGCCATCATCAGAGGAGGATGTATTACAAAAGTATTACATACCATGTATTACATATTAATATATCAATCAATTCCTACCGAATACTATAAAATCAATACGGCAATATGAAAGGATCAACAAGAAAAATATGTAGACCGAAAATGTCTATTATATTCAACGAAATTTGTATTAATGAAGAAATGCTGCCAAAATAATACATATGTGCCTATATACACACATATATACACATACACATACAAATATACATGCACATATATACATACAGATATTTACCGCCACATACATAATCGCAAATGTATACACACATATATACATACGCTCAAGTACAACTATTTTTCTTTACAAGAATGGCTTTGGAATCAAATTACCCACAAATGTTGATATGCCATCAAACACAGAAATCAAAGCTGAAGTAAATGTGCGTCCTTATACACATACATACGCACACATACATGCATATATTTATACATTCACATATATGCATTCAATTATTTATAGTCATATGTATATTCACACATATAAACGCACATATAGAGCTACGCAATAGTACCACAATTTTTCTCAACAAGAATAGCTCTGGAATTAAATAACCCATGAACATTGATATGCAATTAAACAAAGAAAGCCAAACCGAAATTGACAGTGTTCGATACAAAGAACAAAATATGTTCAGCATTAAAACATACGAACAAGGGCTTTCTAATGTGACAATACCCCTGGCCGTCCGACCCCTACAATATCAGCTTCCTTAAACCAAACTACCCATGGCCAGTGATTCATCCAGTGGTTTCCGACCAGGGGCATTACACATTTCTTTACGGCTACACAAAACACAACCGAGAGGGTGGAGGAAAAGAACAAAGGAACTCCAAGCGCAAGAAGGAGGAAGGCTATGTGACACATTGTGCAGCTCTCCGTGCAGGCTATCGCAGGCATTTATTTTTTGGAGGTGCCCGTGGTGTAATGGCTAGCGTCGCAGGATATCGACACGGCGACACGAGTTCAAATCCTGGACCTGACTGATTGCATTTCACATAGCACTGATACCCTTGGGAAAGGTATGAATCCAAAATATTCTCCCTCCAACTATGGGTAAATAGTAGGGCAGACTAGGTTCTTTAGCCTTGGTGAGGCAACTAGTCTAGGAGAAGGACAACTCTGAATTCAAACCTGTTAAACTCCGCTTAAAAACTGACCTTGTGTCATATCCTGCCCGAGCGTAGGGGTTGGTAAATATGATCGAAGGCATCTATTTTGCACAAAACTTCCACAAAGCCACTAGGAATGCTGACTCATCTCTTGACTGCCCTGCTTCCATCTTCTAACTGTGTCCTTCTATGGACAGCTATCTCAAGCCGACTGTTCTCTTCTGCCCTCCTTTGTCAACTGCTCTCTCTGTCTTCTCTGGGATCTTCCTTCCCTACTCTACTGCCGGTCTCACGGGAGATCTCGCCTTCAGGCCCTTTATGTGGGTTTTGCGCCAAAACAAAGAGATTCTCAGACCGGCGCTAACACAAACGTAAATAAATGCCACCCATTGTGTCACACTAATACATCTAAGTTTTAGTTTATAAGAGATTGCTGTGTAGAAAATAGTAAAATAGAATTTGATTTTAATTTCAAAAGTCTGCATATAAAAAAAAAAATTGAAAAATATATTTTCGAAAATCATTGTTGATTGCATATAAAAACATGAGGCGTACACATACCTAAATTGGTTATTATAACGTTAGGAAAGACAGCAGTAAATTATATATATATATATATATATATATATATATATGAGGATGGTTGCATGGTTGTGTGCGTGTGTGTGCGTGTGCAGTTTTGAATATTTTCGTTTTAAAAATTTATTAATATTTTTGTTTTATACTGAAAAACATAACGTGTTTGTTGTTTGTAATTTAGGAAGGATTATGATTAGAAGTATTATCGAAAAACATTAAAAAGTAAATACAAATAAAACTAATTAATTTTTAAAAATCGAGACAAGGAAACCAGCGACTACAAAACCTCATTAGTAAAATACAATTTAGAAAATAATCAAAATTTTTGTTTAAAGATTCCAAAATGTTAGTACATGTAAAGAATATACAACATAAAAAAGAATGTTGAACATAACGTTATTTGAATGTAGAATGCTGTCAAAGGAAAACTTTTTTTCGACTTTTCTCCTTATATAATTATTATTAGTGCAAAAAAGTTACAAGATTCCCGTTTTTTTAATTAGCTATTTTAATTTATTGTATATATATATATATATATATATATATATACGTTTAAAAGTTTTTTTTGATGACATGTCCGTGTAGCTGTAGAATATACCAAACTGCTTCTCTGTTGAGGCTAAGAACCCCACACCCAACGGAGCCAATGGTTGTCCGCGTGCAGCGACGAGAAATGCTTTAGGACTTGATTCGAATGGTTGATCAGTCCATGTCTTAGCTGCCAAAATCTTCATATGACCAATAACGATCCACTTTGTCCCTAACTGGCCTAGACAGGTGGTTGGGGAGACCCGGTCCGATCAATCGTCGAGCCGAACCATTTTTATGATTATTCTGACCGTATTATTCAAATTACTCTTGTGGTAAACAAACACTGAACCCTTCTTATTTTCAATGTGTTAAAGGGAAAATTGCTGAAGATCAATCACGTTAACGAAAAAAATATCCTGTGTATGAAATTAAATTTGCATCGGATGGTGAGTTTCCTGTCCATGAGTTTGAGAAATGTTGAGCGCCCCTTCATTACCTTTAGTCTCAAGTCATCTCTAACCCAGACAAAAAGTACCTGTTAGGGTCCAGTCAACGGATCAAATAGAACTGTTCAGTCATTTAATATAATTAGTTATGTGCAACCATATAGGTATCGAAAAATGGTTCGTATTAAATACGAATGAATGATATCTAGAATTAGTTATGTAAAATAGTCAGAGGAAAATCGATTTAAATCGGAATAAACGAATGATTAATCTTATATTGATCTATTAGTGTTAATTATTAATACATGAGACTATTTTGTGTCCTGTGTATGAAACTAAACTGCATCTGATGAAAAGGGTCTAGTCATGAACGTTAAGGAAACTAGATCATACTTACATTAATTTAACCGATCCACTGGCAAAATGTGTATCGTGTTCGTCAATGGTCCTAGAGACGGGTTCAGTCCCTGGAATGGTACTTGATGTTGCCTTGATTAACACTCAGTATTATATATTAATCAACAAAGGTAAAGTAGAGCGATCAAGGGAAGAAGTAGTGCCCTCCCTTACACCTTAGTGTAGTAGCTATTGAAAAGAAAGCCTTGGTTGTCAGATTTATTTTATTTGAAACCATAAAACTGTGAGAAAATTGATTGTATTTGATAGGAATACTTTATAAAACGAATTACTGATGTTAAATAGTTATACTTGAGATCTTTTAACTCTGTGCAAGTGAATAATAAATAATATAGTTATTAGTGCTAGATAGCAAGACTTGAAACTATCAGTGTGCAAACAAATGAGCTCTCACTCCTTTAAAAGTAGGTTACCTACATACTATTCTCTTATATATATATATATATATATATATATGTATATATATATATATATATATATATATATATATATATATATATATATATATATATAAGAACAAATGTGATAAAATTATTAGGAATATTTGTGTTATTCATACTTTGATTGTTCTCAACTAGTTTTGACTTGAGCTTATCGTCAGGAGAAAGGCTTTTATGAAGAAATATTTCTTTTAAAAAATTTATAAAATTTCTTAGAGAATTAGTATGGTTTGAGATAAACAACAACTAAGATAAAGTCTTAATGAATTTTCTTACTTTCTTTGCATCATCTCACAGTATTCAAATGTTTTCAACTGATTGTTAAGATCTTTGTCATCGTAGACACTTGGCGCTGATCTCCCAAATTTGAAGATATTTTTATGCGTAGGCTAGGTGATTTTTAAATTTTCCCCAACTATTTGAGCCAGTTACTTAAATTAAACACTTGTTTATTTAGGAGTTTATGCGTCCAACCCAATCTGTTCATCATATTTAAGACCAGTGTTTATAAAACGTTTTTCTTGGTGGTTGTGATAATTCATTTTTTGATTTTTCTAAGGCTAAGGTCATCCTCTAGAGCAACAGTTTTTGAGGAAATGTTAATTTTTTTATTTAAAATATACTTTTGAAAGTGTTCATATGATATAGGACAAACGATAAAAAATATGAATAAGTTAATAAGCACATCTTTTCGTTATCGAAACGAGGTTAACGAAAGCATGGACAGCTATCAATAGGCTATCGATTATATAGAAATCAGACCTAACCGATAAAATGAAACGCAGTTTCTTCCAGGCAGTGGTCACATCGATACTGCTATATGGATGCACTACATGGACGCTAACAAAACGACTGGAGAAGAAGCTAGATGGCAATTACACAAGAATGCTGCGTGCAATCCTGAACAAGTCCTGGCAGCAACACCCCACAAGACACCAACTGTACGGCCACCTGCCCCCTATCACGAAAACTATTCAAGTTAGACGAACCAGACATGCAGGACACTGCTGGAGAAGCAGAGATGAACTCATAAGAGATGTACTCACACATGGCCGCGCAAAAGCAGGACGACCAGCTCGAATGTACATTCAGCAGCTATGTGAGGATACAGGATGTTGTCCTGAAGACCTACCTAGGGCGATGAACGAAAGGGATGAGTGGCGAGAGAGGGTCAGGGATATCCGTGCTACCAGCGCGATATGATGATGATGAAGTGTCTTCAACTGACCTTTATATGATCTCGTCTATTGTTGACACCTTGACATTGAGCACTGTATTCGATATATATATATATATATATATATATATATATATATTCGTGATATATCTATGTATCGTGTATTAATGTATATATATATATATATATATATATATATATATATATATATATATATATATATATATATATATATGTTTGATTAAATAAAAAGACTTATTTTGTTTATAAGATTTTATTAAGATCCTTTTAAGTTTCCTGATTAGTCTTTTGGTTTCAATTTGGAATTGGTGGATGTATTTACCAAAATTGTCCCCTGCGCTTTCGGACCTACCATAAGCCATCATCAGGGATTGCTTGCACGTATAAAGAGTGTCTTTAAAAAGTTTTTTAAAGAGATGTTTTCGGTTTTTATAACATTACAAAATTATGTAAACGCAGACTCGGATAATTAACATAATAGGAGAGATATTTAAAAATAATTTCAACCTTAATTTCACACAATCACTATCAACAATACAATCCCATTTCTTCGTGTACTAATAGACAAAAGCAATATTAACCGATTTACCTCCTCCATATATAAAACGCCTACCAACATTAATCGTTAAACTCCGCTTAAAAATTGACCTTGTGTCATATCCTGCCCGAGCGGAGGGGTTGGTAAATAGTACCAACATTAATCGCTGCTCCCTCAAATTCCATTGTGTAAACCTCTTCCGTTATAAAAGAACAATCATAAAAAAAAGCATTTATTATCAGAGCTAGACTACTATCTTCCGTTTAAACTGACTTTCTTAATGAACTTAAAAATACAAAACTGACCCTTATTTAAAATGTGTTTCCCAACTACACTGTTGATACAGATGTTAAACATTTCATGAATAAAACGGAACAACATGACATAGACAATACCCTAAACCTTAAAGAAACAATAAATCTTTTCTACAAAAAACAATTTCATCGTAATTATAAAATAGATGAACATATATTAACAACCCTTATCCAAAAAATGTTCTCCCTACCGATCTTACCAAAAAAGTAAGACTTATCATTTACTATAAAATTTTAAAATATCCAACCTAATTATTTCCAATAACTTTTCCCCCTCCGCTGACCTTCTGGATAGGACAAATGTCGTGTACATGTTCAAGTGTCCCTTGGGAGACGGTGTCTCCAAAGAAAATAATACGTATGTTGGTCACACAACCACAACCCTTTCAAGAAGGCTTAGCATGCATTTAGATTGTTGTATCTCCATAGCCTAAAACCAATTCTATTCCTAAATACCAATTTTGAAAATTCTAGGTGAAAACACCACTATATTTGTATGCAAAATTAAAAACCTACGAATACAAATCCTAGCAGCCCTACATATAAAAACAAAAAAAAATCAATTGAATTAATTTTGAAAATAGCGATGTTTCGAAATGCCTTTAGTTTTTTTTTTTCTTTCAAATATTCCATATTTCTTGATAATATACAATTTTCGGTACTCGATACCACGTCACATCTTTCTGATACCTGTCTAGAAGATTGAAACAAACAACTAAAGTAAGTCATATTTCTTGGACCGCGTTTCTGATTTCTTCTTTTTATTCCCTTTTTCTGTGAACTAACCCTTATTCCTTCAACTTGTCTTTGTCTCCGACGATTTACGCCAAATCCCCGCAAGTCGACACTCACTCTCACATACCACTAATAATCTTGTAGAATATAGTATTACCTGAAAATCTTTAATACGCAAAAATATCAATTGTACTATATAATTCTAATTTCTTTACTATATATATATATATATATATATATATATATATATGCACTTTGCTAACAATACGTTGAGTGTTGGTTGTTCGGTAATATGCATGCGTGTTCTACATTCACAATATATTGTTCGTACATTATATTACCAATTAAGTTCTGCAAAACTATTCTGATTTTTTGTGAAGTATATGTAATTAGTCTGAAGTCTTTACGATTATTAGAAGTCTGTGAAAATGAGAAAATCTCACTAAAAGCATTCTTGTCATTTTTCGGCTTAAATACATCTCGAGGGAAAGACAGTCGTCTGAGAAAAAAAGACAAAAACTTTTCTATTCCTTGTAATTCATTAATACATTCTCTCACTCAACAGTCGCATTTTAATTGGCTTTTTTTTTAATGAGTTCGTTGTTTTTGTTCTGCACATCTTAGCGACTTTTCTGCAGCAATTAAGTCATTTGCTGTTTTTTTTTCTATATCTGTGATTTCTTTATGTGTTCTCAATCGTCATCAGTTTCCTCTTAGTTGTTAATGATGGGTCGACATTTTTGCAGCTAATCTTTTAGGTCTTAATGCAAACGGATTGATATTTGTGAACTTATTAGAAGAAAAAAAAAAGGAAAATTCGTGATAATCATGATTCTCCGATTTTCGAAGAGTTTTAAAGAATTATGAGTCAAGAGTTTGGCAATATTTCGCTAACGTGAGGCACATTTGAAGCTTAGAATACTTTTGCCGAGCTCATGAAAGGTGACTTATCATAAGAAACTGTGAGCTACCGTATTAGCTTGATACAACCTATGTGCTCCACGCCGAATTTGGTTCTATGGCTCAATGCAGGGCCTCAGAATCAACGTTATTAGAGCTATCTATTCTTGTTTGATTGTCAATCAATTGGAATCAACGGCGCCTTCATCTTTGTCAAAACAAATATTTTTCGTTGCTTCAGCGGCTTTATGGTCAAGTTTGCAGTACATAAAGAATAGTTTCTCGAATTAGTCTACGTTGCACGTTCATGTGTCGGGATTATATATCACACACTGTGTAAGTGCATGATACAAACAAACACAGCCGCCGACACGGTTTCAAATGCTTCAATCACAGGTTTTATGTACCAAATATACCAAACTTCTGAATCACCCTAATATTTCAAAATGTAGGGGCAAATATCGACTCCTGTTTTCGTTTATGTCAATATTTTTCTTAATACTGAAATACCGAATGGAAGAAAAGAATAGAAAAATGGGCAAATTAAGTAAAATCATTAAAGGTTTTTTTCTTTTGTTTGTTTATGTATATAGAAAGGTTTTATTACTTTTTGTGTTTTTGTTTGTGTGTATGATGGAACTTATAACATACTATACCATGATACGGGAAATAAAATCGTGACAAGTGATTAGTTGATTGGTTTCAAGTCCCAAATCAATAATTTTGGCACCATCCAGTTCAGCATTAAGTTAAGAAAGAACAAAGTTCCAAGTAGGCAATTCCTAATATTAAACCCGACAACAGTGAGATATCTTTTTCTTGCAGAAAACCTATAATCAAATGACTCACATAAGTCAGGCAGTTTACAACATTTGTGGAATTCATTTAACCAGAATGAAAAACCAGCAGTAGTTTAAAAAGAAAGTAAGTTTTAAATGGATTATACCCAAGAATGATCCAACTGTGTACGTGCGAGTGTGCGAACACGTGTGTGTGTGTGTGAGAGAGAGAGAGAGAGAGAGAGAGAGAGAGAGAGAGAGAGAGAGAGAGGGATAGACAGACAGACAAAGGCAGAGAGAGAGACAGAGACAGAGAGTGTGTGAGATTGTGTGTTCCCTTGTTGATGTTAGAGTTGATTTGAAACATATTTATTCATTACTTCTAATACTACTATTACGTGTAATACTGCTATAGCAAATACTACTACAATGACTTCAACTTTCATATAACAGATTGGTGCTGTGAAGTGAAGCCTACTAGATTTAATAATAACAAAAAAATCGGCGAGGATTTTAGAAGATTCTAGCAGTACGCTGACAAATCAAGGTGGAGTATATTTATTATTCGAAATGAATGGAAAATAGGAAAAGCGGAATGTTTTTCTAAAAAGCCAGAGATGTTGTTTTATTTTTATAAAGTAAGGGACAATGAGCAGTGCAGATTTTTGAAGAATAAAATCAGTATATTGTTTTTTGTTGTTTTTTTTAAAAGTGATGCAATATATTTTCACAATGAGAGAGAAGCGACAAATATTGTTTAATTTTTGTCTTGCAGAAAAAATAAAATACTCCATATAGATTTTTCTAACCAGAGAAAGAAAGAGAGAAAGGAAGGTTGACTCAAGAAGGACCACTAGTCAAAACAACGATGAGTAGGAAATAAGGTCACAGAAGAGTCAGCCAAATGCAAGCCGATTTTCATGGGGGAAAAAATTAAACTTTGAGAAATGGAAAGTTTTGATTTAATTTTGGAAGTAAGTAATCGTATGTCGTATGAATCACGTGATGAGAAAGGGCCGCCCACTTCTGCAGAGAGAAGGACAGAGAGAAACGTGATGCGAGAGGAGGGAGTCAAAACCCCTATGTAGCGGAAGTTGTATAGATGCAACCAACCTCCCCCTCTGGCGGCAGGCACAAGGATTCACTGTTGGGATAGAGGAAAGCAACAGTGAATGAAATTAATTTGTTGAAGATTAATTAAAAGGTAGGCTGTTAATGAGATTCGCCCACTTGGAAATAAGAGAAACAATTACATGAACTAGGTTTTTGCCGAAAGGCGAGAATTGCAGAATTGAATCGAAGCAGGAAGTAGCTCCTGTGAAAAGAGCCTTGCACCAGACACAGGGATAACCAGATCCTCTTACATCTCTGTTGTTTCATCAAGCTGAAGATAAGAATTAACCTAACGCATTGAGAATTATTAATGGGTCTCAGATAAGGAATGCTGACTGTTGACTTTGACTGACCACCGCAAGATAGGGGCTAGATTCCGAGACATTCTGCTTCTTATATTTCGGGAATGGAATATCGAAATAACAACAATTATTTTCGTAAATATTAATTGTTCTTTCTTCTTACAACAAAAACATTATTATCTTATTATTCAACTCCGTGTTTTTCCGTTCTCTTTGACTTCAACTTTTTTTATCATTTTATAATCAGATGATCTGTCGGTTCGGTTATTTGGGCTTTCGGCGTAAACATTGGATCCAGTTGTTTGGATCAAAAAATTCACAACGGTTCAACTGAGATTTGATCTTCCTATTGGGAAAAGGTCAGACGTTGAGTCGTCAAGTGAACGGTTAGGTGATACTACTACAACTACTATTTACTGTTATATTAATATCTACAACTCAGGTACGCACAAATATATATATATATATATATATATATATATATATATATATAAAAGTAAAACTTTAAAAAATTACTCATATTCTTGTGTAATGATATTTATATTTCAGAGGACCCTATGTTCTTTTTAACAAATGTTCTCAGTACAAATTAGACGTTCTTCAGTAGATTAAAAATGGTTTGCAGTTTTCAGCCATTAAAAATTTAATACCAAACCACTATTCAAGTGAGAAACTCTTTATTTGA
>OY757931.1:79230729-79238229 GCA_963585895.1 Sepioteuthis lessoniana | reverse complement strand
GAAAGAGAGGCAAAAATTGAACAGCCGCATTCTATAATACTATTAACACTTTTCCCGATAATTCCTGCTCCTACTTTTAGAAAACTTCTTTTTTTGCGTAAATTTACAGACCACTTTTTCTTCCTCAAAGTCTTTATATAAATATATATAACTCGTCATTCAACTCTTCCTTCTCCCGAATATGGCTCTAGCTTGAGGCGAAAGTACTTGGGGATAATATGGTACATTTTTTTATTCATTCCTACCAGATGTCAAAGGACCCGTACGAAGACGTGAACGGATCAACTGTAAAATTGACTGAAGTGAAGGCTCATTCCAATTGAATCACACATACACACACACACACACACACACACACACACACATTTATATAGTGCAGAACTCATCATAAGATTATTCTTGTAAAAAAGAAATATGGCAGCAAAAATATATTTCGAAGCGAGATAAATATTAAGTCTGACTACAAAATTTTAATTCACCAACCGCAAATATATGAAAGGTCATCTATGTTATTAAGATCCTTTAAGAAAGTCTCAAATTAATTTCTACTACTAATACTACTACAAATAATAATAGTAATAATAATAACATGAAAGTTCGGGTGATACGATTTGTATTTGGTGCGCTCGGTACAGTCACTAAACCATTTGTACGGAGACTGGAAGACTTGGAAATAATAGGACGAGTGGAGACCATCCAAACTACTGCATTGTTGAGGTAGGCCATAATACTAAGAAGAGTCCTGGAGACTTAAGAAGACTTGCTGTCACTGAAACTTTTGTGGAAAACCATCAGCTAAGCCTGGTGGGAAGAAATAATACATTAAAAGATTATAAAGACATATTTCATGTCCAATGAAAAAACGCTTACACACACACTCGCGTGCGCGCATATATATATATATATATATATATATATGGAACTTGTTGACAAGTTCACCTACTCATGAAGCAGTGTCTCATCAACCAAGACAGACATCAATACGCGACTAGCAAAGGCATGGGCAGCTAACGATAGACTATCGGTCAGGTGGAGGTCAGACCTGACACATAAAATGAAACGTAGTTTCTTCCAAGCAGCAGTCGTGTCGATACTGCAATATGGATGCACTACATGGACGCTAAGTAAAAAAAAAAGCTTAAAGGCAATTACACAAGAATGCTGCGAGCAATATCAAACAAGTCCTGGAGGCAACACCCCAAAAAGCAGCAGCTGTACGGCTACCAACCACCCATCACGAAAAGTATCAAAATTAGACGAACCAGTATGCGGGACACTGCTGGAGAAGCAGGGAAGAGCTCATAAGTAATGTACTCTTGTGGATCTCTTCACATTGCCGAGCAAAGGCAGGGCGACTAGCTCTAACATACATACAGCAGCTCTGTGTAGATACGGAGTGTAGCCCTTGAGGAACTGCCGGAAGCGATGGACCATAGGGAAGGGTGG
This sequence comes from Sepioteuthis lessoniana, assembly GCA_963585895.1. Taxonomy (NCBI): domain Eukaryota; kingdom Metazoa; phylum Mollusca; class Cephalopoda; order Myopsida; family Loliginidae; genus Sepioteuthis; species Sepioteuthis lessoniana. The sequence continues at coordinate 79,236,783 of OY757931.1, read as the reverse complement.
CGAGGGAGGGTCCAGGATATCCGTGCTGATGGTGCGACATGATGATGATGATGATGATATATTGTGTCCGTGTTTTAGTAGTTAAATTTTCTGGTCCTCTCCAGGACATAATATTTTATGCAATTTATTATCAAAGCAAAGCCTTATACACCCGGACTGCATTTGAACTGATCATGTCAGATTTCTTTGATCCAATTTATTATTTAAAAATATACTTTTACCATTGTCTTCGATATTACTTAGCTACTGATAATCTCTATTTTAATTGGCAGAGTAATTTCTTAACTCGATCAAAGCTAATTATTCGGTAAAATTAAAGTTTTTAATGATATACTTCAAAGAAAGATCAATTGCTTTTCTCACGATATGTTTTATTTTCTTAATAATAATTCGAGATTTTTCTCAGTGCAACTTTTATAAAATTAAGTTAAAACTGATAAAATATATTTAGAAAATGTGAAATAACCTAGAAAAATAATGGGTTGCGTTTATTGGTAAGTCACATTGACTTGTCACATATTGAGAAAAAAACGAATTTTAAACTTATGATTTAATGCCTATAATAATATACCCTTCTCATTTTGACTTTAAAAAAAAACAGCGCAATTTTCCATTTGTTACGTTAATAACCGAGGTGCTTAGCATAACGTTTATTGTCGTAGGAAATTAAATCGGTAACCCAAATTCAAATCCTGGATGAGTCTATGTTTGTTTTTGTTGTATATCGACACGAAGAATATTTGGTACACTAGTACGCAAGAGTTAATAGTTCGCAGCATAATGTATTTAATGCCAAAGCCCTTCTTCGAGAAGAACTGTAGTGGTACTATTTAACCCATAGCTAGGAGGATAAAAGGGTTCATACTTTTCCCAAAGGTATTTACCCGATAGTGAACGTTGCAACGCGACTGGAGTTCGAACTCGCTTACAAGGATTTCGCAGTCCATGGTTTTAACCATTACACCACGAGGTCGCCCACGGTAAGAATTGGTATTATACAGATTGTTCTCGTAAAGATGTCCGTATGACTTTGGAATTTCATAGACAAGAAGTAATGAACCAATTCCACTTCTCACCGCAAAAAGCAAGATAGGTTAGTCCTCAGCAGGTTTTCTTTGCCACAATGCACTTAGGAAAGATATGGATACATATGCTTTCCCTGAGTTTTGGGTAAATATTTGGGAAAAAAACCTAGGTTTTGGTTGCTGTAATTAAGAAACCAATTGTTATGGTGAGATATGTAATCACCACAGAAACAGTTTAAATAAGGGACCATGTCACCGGTCACCGGATTTTCCTTTCACGGAATACTCTCTCTTGATTATCCTTATAGTATTGCCACCTCAGGATATATCACCAATTTAGGAGAATGAAAATTCTAAATTCAAACCAGCTTTACTCAGCCCAAAAAATTGAACTTTTTCACATACTTAAAGAAATGACTTGAACATATCTTCAGTACATAGTAGTAGAGGCGATTATAATTCTTTAAAAAAAGATAAAGAAAAATCGCAAATCGTAAAAAAGAAAAGTAACTAATATCAATTTAATCCTGTCTACTGTAACAAGGTAACTTTGGCAGAATATCGTAGTTCTTAATATTACTGTCATTTTTAAAAGGCGACGATTCGGACGAGATAATTTGGGATTAGATATTATTAATTTTCCCGGGCGGGAATGTTTTAGTCGAAGCCAGGTAGAACATCGGTTCGGACAGAGTAGAGCTATGTTTTCGATATTATTCATGACCAAGTTGTCAGCCGAAAATATCTTTGTTTTGGGAAAAACAGCCTAGAATGAAAAGCTGAAAATATCAAAATATATTTCGACCCAGATTTAAACAATGGGATATTGAATCGTTTTGGTGTGTGTGTTTAATATGTTGACGGAGAATTATCTATATAAGCAACCATATTTGTCTACCCAGACAGACGGCAGAGGAGAAGCTGAGAGACGGGATTTGTAAGCGAAGAAAAGTAGACTAGCACTTACGCAAAAGGAACACACTCACAAAGGACCCTGTCATTCGCTCTTCTTCAGATTTAATGTTACAAACACATAAGATCTGATTCCAGATCACTGTCTAGTATTCTTTTGTGTAATAAATTGCCAACATATATTGAGCTGTAGACTGTTTTTTTTTTATTTACCTTTCTTACATCGTTTACATATATATAACCCAGGCGAGCATTCTTATTCCATAAATTCAAGTTATACCACTTACAGAAGTCATCACAAGAAATTATACCACAACTTACTGACCCAAGAAGAAGGAAAACTGAAACTGGTACCAGTCCCAATTAGTTTCAAGATATAACAGCCACCCATTCTGGCAATAGTACGAAGATTGGAATATCGGAACTAACAGAGTCCGATCTAAATGCATCTTGACTTCTGAAACGGAGACTAGACCGTTGAGGCGCTGATGACATATGCAGAGCTTTAAGTAGACTAGAGAAACACATTCAGTAACATTTTATTTTGGTTGTTAAGTAACCAAACCACTTATTCTAAATAATTGGGAGTATTTTCCCTTTTCGATAGCTACTACACCAAGGTTTGGGAGAAGGAGCTATTCCTTTCCCTGGATTGCTCCATTACTCGTCATCCCTACCTTATATTGCTGAGTGTTAAGCAAGGAGGCATCAAGTACCATTTTTGTGTCTTTATTATGGGATTGAACTCAGATCTCCTGGACTATTGGCGAACACTCTAACCATCATGTCAATGTCCGATAGATAAAATAATGTAAATATTTCCAAAGAATATTTATCCAAAAGTGAACGTAACAACAACGCGACTTGAGTTCGAACGTTCTTACTCTGATATTGCATTCCACCACTAAAACCATTACGTCACGTGGACTTCTCCCAAGTAAATATTGTGAATATAAATAATTTACCGGTTTCAAACATTGTTGCCCAACGCTCATTATTTTTAGATATATCATTTTAAACCATTGATTAAGCATTAAATAGTACTACGATTCTATGTCCAAGTCGAAATGGGAGTAATGGCTACAACCGAGTAGTTGTCCTTCTCCAGAGCTCTGAATGCAGAACCTCACCAACAGATGAGGTAAAGTGTCCGACCCAGAACACAAACAATAAATATTTATGTTTGAATTTTTGCATGAACGTAAATATTGACTTGCGCAGTCATATTTTCTGTTCATGCTTCTTTTGAATGATAGAAGATTCCTTGTTCTTATAATAAGATTCCCTTCTCCATATCCAGATTTCAAAAGTTCCGCAGAAGCAGTTTAGAAAATATCCTACAGTTAGAAACGCCGTCCGGACCTTTTCATCTGAAGATAAAATCACAATTTTCATCCTGGTCAGTCTCACTTCTTTCCAATGCAATTCTTGAATCCAAAACAAAGATGATTCATCATAAAACCTGCCTGGAATATGAAGAAGATGACGTCTACTCGTGATATCTGCACTCTCACAACGCTTTCAGAGATCACGGATAACTTTCTAATCTTAGAATGGCAGATAGCGATAATAGATAGGTCTCAGGTGTCCGGGGAATTAGCTAAAGGAAGCAAAAGTCTTCAAGACGCAAATCGTTCTCTTTGTCTGTAAAGAAGCGTGGGAATCTCTAGGCGGTATTTATTGAAACTGACCAGGTGTATTCTGTCTAAGAAGTTATATCCGCTTTGCAGAGGAAAATTTCAGTATGGCATACCGTAAATAATCGTAACTGCAAGATTGATAGTGTTCATTTATTATGAAAAGAGGCGATGTAGAGATATTTGGTTTTGTTAGGTTTTGAGGTACTAATAAAATATAAAGCAATTAAGATATAGAGAGGTGGATTTGGAAAAAAAACTATTTCAAATATTATTGACTAAAAAGAATTAGTTATAATAAATATTGAAACACATATTAAATACAACCAGGATATTTTATTGCCAAAAGAAGGAGGGTGCTTCTTACAATTAGAAATCAACTGATAGACATCTAACGGCAAGATTGAACTATTCGGACATAATTTAAATTTGCAAACATTAAAAGTAGAAATTAGCAGGCTTCTTTATATCAATAGAATAAAAATTCAGATTAAATTAGCATTTTCATATATGAGTAAATAAATATTTTATTACTAAAATAAAACTCAGAATATATTTGAATATTTTTCATTTATTTAAGTGACTTAAAATAATGAACATTGGGATCTTAAATCAAAAATGTTTTCGTAATGTTTTTAAAATACTCTCTGATACTTTCGAATCCAATACATTTTAGTTCAACTATGTGCTTAGCACTTTTTTCAGAATAGTATCTCTATAAATTGATGAAGGATACAGGTTTTTCGATAGAAAACAGTTAACTGAAATGACATTACATTAAAGTCTTTCGAAATAATGTATCTTATACTAAGATATTTTCGAATTGCCTTCTTTAATGCTTTATGTTTTTTTTTTTTATTTTTTATGAAGTTGTTTCTCAATACTTTGTAATTATATGATATCAATATTCCTATTCAATAAAATTAATTTTCAGACATCGATCTAACCCAATAATGAGACCCTAAGGGGTTATAACAATCAAAGGTAGTGTGGCCTTGGGAGTGACAGCAATAAAGCGGTACTCTGCTCTCTACAGAGCTCTAAAACAGGTGCTTTATTACCTGGTAAAGTTTGTTATACCCAGGACACCTCTTATTTGTCTTTTACACGGGGGATAAGGTCTGTGTATTTTTAGCCCGTGCGACAGGGTGACATTCTGCTTCGTGCTTATCGACAAATAACATGAAACAAGCTGAGATCAATTAAGTTGGAAATGTGGTAACGTCTGTTAAGAGTTTACCTTTGATTGGAGATTTAACAAAAAATTCTGGAAGATGGATTTTAACTTACTTATTACTAAGCTCAACTAAGCTAAAGCACGAAGACCAGCAAATGTTGTGGGGTGATAATTTACATTAGAGATCCAAGGGTAATTTTTGGTTGCGTGGGGAGGAGAACCTTTTTGGAAAAGTGGCTAATGTTTTAGACTACAACATCGTAGTAAGCAAGTTTGACCTCGAATCGTTTTTTAAGATTAACTTTCAGAGTATCACCAATGGAAAAGGCATGAACCTCCTTATCCCTCAAATTTGGATAAATAGTAATAAAACCCTTTTACAAGGAGGCTACGGGATTAAATAACGTGCAAAGGTTGATATAGAGTTTTAAAAAAGTGACCGTTTACTCGGTCTGATAATATACGTGGTTCCTTCAATAATTTTCTAGACTTTATTTGTACAGGCATTTAGAATTGTCGTAGACTCTTGAAAATTCACTATGTTATTGCAATACATCTTATGAGATAACTGACTAATTCTTATTATTTCAGGTTTTAATGAACAGCTACAGCAGCAATTAGAATACAACCTATTAAAGCCTGATAGTCACAGATGGTTAATTTCAAAAATGCAATCTGACACTTTAGAAGAACGATATGCAATAAAATTCTGTTTTAAACTTGGAAAAAATGGCCACAGAAATGTATGGAATGTTTCGGACTGCTTTTGGAATATCTTGCATGAATCAAGCATCATTTATTTGGTGGAATAAGAAATTCAAGGAAGGCAACGAGTCTGTGAGGGATAATGAGATGTGTAGGAGTAGTAAGGAAGTCAATACACCAGAGTCGATTGGTCAAAAGGGTTAGGGTTAGGGTTACTATGTTGAGGTTTTAAGGGAGTTCAGGAAGAGATTCCGTCGGAAGAGGCCAGCACTTTTTAAATCGGGTCAGTGGCATTTCCACCAGGACAATGCACCAGTCCACAACTCAGTATTTGTCACAGACTATTTGACCAAGATGGGCATCAAGTCAGTTCATCACCCTCCCTATTGTCCAGACATTGCTCCCTGTGACTTTTGGTTATTCCCTAAGCTCAGAGGCTGTTGTTATGAGACAATTGAGGAGATGAAAGAGGCTGTGATGAAGGTCATTGACACGCTCACACAAGATGACTTCCATGGGGCCTTCCAGAAGTTGTTGGAATGGTACAAGTGCATTGCAGCCGGAGGAGATTACTTCAAAGGGGACTAGAGTTTCATGT
>OY757931.1:79219442-79224442 GCA_963585895.1 Sepioteuthis lessoniana | reverse complement strand
ATTTTGTTTTGTTTTGTTTTTTTCTTCTTCTTTAACTTCATTTCTCCTGTGGCATCTGGGGATTTGTCTTTCCAGCAATAAAAACACGAACAGTTGTCACAATTTGGCTCAATCAAAATACAACAACAACAAAAAAAAAAAATCCCATGGAAAAAAAGTTGTGTTTGGCAAACAAATCTGAATAAATCTCTGCATTGTGAGAGTGTCTCTTTTTTCGCAATTTTTAAGCGAACGAAGCGACATTTTACGGACGGAAATAATTCAGTCTGGAATTAATAGGCCATTATTTTATAGAAAATGACCTTGATATTGAATAATCCAGGAAAATCGCCCACGCAGAAAGGACACATACTTACATACATGGATACATACATAACTTGTTGGATAAAAAGAACGGACAAAGAAAGAGTAGGATTTACAAAAAAAAAAAAACTATTTATTTTTTACGAGTACGTTAATGTGAATTTGGCTTGAATTTATGAAGAATTCCCTCGAAAAAATTGTGATTTTTATGTTATTTTAGGTTTGTCCTCCATTCTTTTAAACGCGACAGCTTGTTTTCCTCAAATTTAAACATGGATAATTACACCCAGCCATTAAACAGTACATTTTATTTTCGTAGAATTTGAAAATAATTAATTACACCCGGCCATTCAAACCGTACAGTTTCTTTTTCATAGAATTTGAACATGGTTAATTATATACATGCATTTATATAAGGAGCAAATGAGCTTTTTACATATTTATTTTCTCATTATTTAAAAAAAGGTGGTTAACGGTTACATTTACATATCAAGGAGCACTTGGAGTGTAACAGTTATTGCCGTTGAAAATACACCAAATGACCCAAATTTAAATACTAGATCATGGTGTTTTATATTGTGCTAATACCTTCGGAAAGTTATGGGTTAAAATCATCTCCGACTATATATGGCTGAGTAGTAGGGCAGACTGTGAACTTTATCATTGGAATGCAGTCGGTATAATAAAAGGAAAACTTTGAATTCAATGCTGCTTAATAAATAACATTGTGTCTCATTATTAACGTGGTGGTGTGGTTGGATAACATTATTCATTCAGAATGTATATATAAATATCAGATAAGTAATTTGTTTTAGCGGTAGCTCGTACAGTTTTATAAACAAAATAACCAGCAAAAATACTTGCGCAGCTTACGTAAAATTCCTCGTAAAACTGAAAATATCATAATTGAAAAATCAGGAAAGTGTCACTTAAATTATTAATATCTCAGTAAACAACTGCATACATTTCTAATTCGATTCACCGGCTAAGAAAAGTAAAAAAATAGAATAAGAAAACTTCTTTTCTATAAATTGTATATATCTTATATGATCAAGTGATGTTGGAAGGTTATTTCCCAGCAAATATAAAATTTGAGTTGTGAGTGATGTGTTCAGTTTTGTGATGAGAGACCAATAATATGCTGCAGTTACACAAAGAAATTGAACTCTTGTGTCAGAATAAGCAAACTTTGGCAAATAACATCAATAGCGTTAATATTTAACGGGCCACTAACAAACAACATTAAAAAAAATGACTGTCCCTTACCCGGTCGACGACCTTTATTTCAACGTCTATATTTTAATTATTTTGAAGCTTATTAATTTCACAATTTATAAATGTATCATAATCTTATCATAGACGTGATGCAGTTATACTAGTACCACCTGGGCTGATAAATATTTGAAAAAGAGGAAACAAACAAAAACAAACACAAAAAGCAAAGAACATTAACAACAACAACAACAACAACAACAACAACAAGAAAAAACAAGAAAAAACGAACAACAAAAGACAAATACGAAAACCAATGAATGAAAAAAAAAAAACAAAGTGAGAAATTTCTGCACACCATCTGGGCGGGTTGCTTTAAAAAAAAATATCGTTACTTCTGCGCAAGTCTTCAATATATATATATATATATATATATATATATATATATATATATATATATATATATATATATAAAGAGAGAGAGAGAGAGAGAGGGGGAGAGGGAAACATATAGACAGACAGACAGACAGACACAGAGACGGAGACAAAGAGAGAGACAGACACAGAGACGGAAGACAGAGAGACAGAGACAGAAACAGATAGAAAGACACAGAGACGGAGACAGAGTGAGAAAGAGAGAGATAAATTGAGAGAGATAGCAGAACACTAATACATATATATATATATATATATATATATATATATATATATATATACGTTCTACTGGTTCTGCTGATATCAATTAGCGAATGTAATCATTAATATTCAGGTCAAATACGATAACATGTAGACATTTCTATGCTCTCCGTCAACCGATAACCTATCTACGCAAAACATCTTGTGTATTTGCTTGCATGAGGCCATGTTTATATGCGTGGTATTAAATGTGTATAACTCTCTATAAATTGACGCTAAAATGCATCGAATATATTCCAAAATATCAAATGATATACCTTTTCTTTGAGGACCATGTGCACTTAACTGCAAAGAAAATATGATATTCCTTGTTCCTTGGCTTGCCTTCTATGACGAAGCCATTTATGGAATCGAAAAGAAAACTTTCTGACTATCAAACGGTTGCGGCTTTTCTTTACAAATCTACAATGGGTAAATGGCGCCTTCCCGACATTTCTTATTTCCTGCAGTTTGTCTTTGATGTCAGTCAAGATGGCTTTAATGGAGTCACCGATTTGATCTATTCATGTTGATTTTTTCCGTTTTCCAAAGTGGACAGAATAAGGACGTTCCGACCAAATCATTCAAAATATCACTACCAGTCAAAATTTTATAAAACTGATTTCGCGTGATAACAAGCACAATTATCAACGTTTCTTTAATGTTTCATAACGTTCACCGTTCATAATTACGTTTCCATCTTATAGGCAACGTTACAAAATAAGTTTTTCTAAGATCAAATTTTTTCAAAAAATATTTTTTTTAGAATCAGTATCTGATAAAACTCGCACAGACAAAAATATAAGAAATATACCAATATTCTGGAAAAATAATTTTCATCACTAGTAGACTTGTTGCTGAACCCCAGAGTATATATTTGAAATCATCATCATCATATCGTGCTGGCAGCACGGATATCCCTGACCCTCTCTCGCCACTCCTCCCTATCGTTCATCGCCCTAGGCAGGTCTTCAGGACAACAACCTGTATCCTCACATAGCTGCTGAATGTACGTTCGTGCTGGTCGTCCTGCTTTTGCGCGGCCATGTGTGGGGATCCATGAGAGTACATCTCTTATGAGTTCATTTCTGCTTCTCCAGCAATGTCCTGCATGTCTGGTTCGCCTAACTTGAATAGTTTTCGTGATAGGGGGCAGGTGGCCGTACAGTTGGTGTCTTGTGGGGTGTTGCTGCCAGGACTTGTTCAGGATTGCACGCAGCATTCTTGTTTAATTGCCATCTAGTTTCTTCTCCAGCCGTTTTGTTAGCGTCCATGTAGTGCATCCATATAGCAGTATCGATGTGACCGCTGCCTGGAAGAAACTGCGTTTCATTTTATCGGTTAGGTCTGATTTCCATATAGTCGATAGCCTATTGATAGCTGTCCATGCTTTCGTTAGCCTCGTTTCGATGTCCTTTTCGGTTGATTCGACGCTGCTTCCTAGGTACGTGAATTTGTCTACTAGTTTAAGAGGGGTTCCTTTTAGAGTGGAGATGTCCCCCGTTTGGTTATAGCACATATATTCCGTTTTGTGTGCATTAACATGGAGGCCTATGCTTGCAGCTGCTCGTTCCAAACTATGCAGAAGTGTTTCGGCTTGGTCAGGTGTATTTGCCAGTATCGCTATGTCATCGGCGTCGTCGGCGTCGGTAATTGTTGTTGCGGGGTATCTTCTGCTTCTTTTCTTCGTCAGTTCGAAGCCATTCTCTTTGATGTTGTCAATCGATGTTCTAAGTACGTAGTCTAGACAAATGATAAAGAGATACGGAGCCAGCGTGTCCCCTTGTAGTACTCCTGCTACAATGTCGAAGTATTCTGTGTCTCCATCTGGTGATCGTACTTTTACTTTAGTGTTTCTATAGAGAATCGTTATTGCCGCTACGGTTTCTTTAGGTATGCCATACGCTAGTAGGATTTGTTCCATCTTTCCTCTGTGAATGGAGTCGAAAGCCTTGGTAAAGTCGACAAATATTAATGTCGCTTGTAGGTTCTTTGCCCGTACACCTTCAAGGATTCTGCGGATGGTTAATATTTGTGAGGTCGTGGATCTATTTCTTCGGAAGCAATTTTGGTTTTTTCTAAGTATGTTGTCGATTTTGGGTTCTATTCGGTTTCGTAGTAGGGCATTGTAGATTTTGGCAGCTATGGATGTAAGTGTTATGCCTCGGTAGTTTTTGGCTAATCCGAGGTCCCCCTTTTTAGGGAAGGGGAGTATGCATCCCTTCGTCCATCTATCTATCGGATTTTGATTGTATACTGCGTTGCAGTGTCGTAGCAGTATGTCGTCGAATTGTCTGGTCTTCCATACTTCCGGGGGAATTTCGTCCAGCCCTGCAGCTTTCCTATTTTTAATTTTTCTGAGAACCGAGTCGAGTTCTTCTTGTGTGAACGGTCCAAGTTTAATGTCTAATTGTTTGCTAATTATTCTGGTGATTGGTTCATGCGTTATTTTTGGTGGGTTTCCAAGTAAGTTTTCGAAGTGCTGTTTCCACAGTTTTATTCTTTCTTGTTGGTTTGCTGCTTTAAGTTTTGCTTTGGCTCACTTCGTTTATTGTTTGCCAGGCAATTCTAGATTGTCTATCTTCCACCGAGTCTCTAATCTTATCTATCTGATTTTGAATGTATTCTGTCTGTTCCTTTATATATATGCCTGCTAATTGATATTGTGCCGTTTTTAGTTTTAAGGCATTTGTGTTTGTTGTGTTTTTTCGATAGTTTTTGGAGGCTGTTTTCACTAGTGCACGTTTTTCTCTCACCGCTAAAGTTTCCCATGGGACTCTATATATATATATTAATTTGAAATACGTCGC
>OY757931.1:79119442-79214442 GCA_963585895.1 Sepioteuthis lessoniana | reverse complement strand
GCAAGGATGCTCACAACTTTTAATTTTGCCAATAAGGTTTTTTTCCTGGCAGTATTAGATCAACATTTGTGCACACTATAGATTTTCGCTTAGCTGCCATAAACTCATGTTTGCAAGGCGTTTCGGCAGATTCCGATTCTTTTCGGAAACGCTCGGGAAAATTCGGCTTTTTTGCGGTAACATAGATGCATAAGTGCCCAAATTCCTAATGCGATTAATATCAGAATTAGTAGAAATAATAAGGAATTAAAAATGAACTCGCTTATAACTAAAAGAGTAAACGATTTAAATATATACATCTTAGCTATCGAGAAATAGGAGACTATGTATCTTTGGCTTATTTGGTTTCTTTGTTTAAAGGCATATCAACAGTTTTTGGACTATTTAATGCCAAAGGTATTCTTGTAGTAAAACAGCGTGATCAGAGGTTCATAACTTTCCCAAGGATATGAATCTGAACGTAAACTTAATAGCGCAACTGGAGTTCGAACTTGCTTATTACGATGTCGAAGTGCAGCACGTTAGCCACTCTAACGTGGGGACTTTCACCTGCTTATCATGATGTTAGCCATTAGACCATGATGGTCCCACCCCAAAATATTTGGAGTTGAATGCAAATTAAGTTTTTTATATGACGTGCATCAAATAAAATGTTATCATATTTACCAACCCCTCCGCTTGGGCAGGATTGGACACAAGGTCATTTTTAAGCGGTGTTTTACAGGTTTGAATTCTGAGTTTTCCTTCTCCCAGACTAGTTGCCTCACCAAAGCTGAAGAACCCAGTCTGTCCTACCCATAGCTGGTGGGAGAATAATTGGATTCATACATTTCCCAAGGGTATAAGTGCAATGTGAAATACAATCAGTATCGTCTAGAATTTGAACTCGTGTCGCCGTGTCCATTTCCTACGACGATAACCATTACACCACGGGCACAAAATAAAATGTTAGAGAAGTTACAAGTGGCTTTTTTGCCGGAAACGTATACACACTCTAAATAATTATTGTAGATTTTTCGAATGGACAATAGAAAATAACTAACTGTTCTGAATAAAATTATATCAAATCGATCTGAGTAAATATCTATAGCGACTCAAATCCACATCTTTTTTTTAAATACATTCTAACTTCTCATTTTTTATAATATAATTTTCGTCATCGTTATAAATTGCTTCCATTTCAGACATACCAATTTCAATCAATGTCTGTTTATCGAACGATTTCTTTCTTAAAATCTTCATTATCTGAAAATAAAACTGCTTTTTCGTATTATTTATCTTTATCTCTGGTTTCTGTTAGTCGCCAGTGTTCCAACACTGTTGAGTGATAAAAGGAAATATTTTTTTACTTAACGGAACCGAGAAAATTTCGCGTAACGAAACGAAATTATTTAAGCAAGATGGTTTGAAATTTTATTTTATATAAATCCTATTGTTGCATTTGCAATAAATACAAGAATATGCCATAAGAATGTATATACTAATGAATACACATTACAATTAAGAATAATGTATTTTCCGGAAGATATAAAATCTATATACTGTTGGTATTTTGTTGATAATGGTATTGTCGGTGCCAATAAATCATTGCGGCTCTTTTTTCTTTACAGCCATCGACAGCACGTTGTTGGAGCTTATCAGAATTTCAATTTTCATCAGATCCTTGGAGCTCATCAAATCTTCAAACTAATTTATTATAGTTTATTTTTATTGTGCTACTTGGTGAGGATCGATGACGATAGCACCGGGCAATTTCATTGGAGATGGACTCAGTGTTTGATCTGAAGAAGTCATACATATGTAGAAGACTATCCCAGTTGACGGAAGGAAAGGGTTGAAGGTTATCCCACTTGGCTTCAAGAAGAGCACGTGGAAGAATACCTCGATTAAGGGGGAACCTGAGAATATATCCAACTTTATTGAAGGGAGGGACATGTGCATGAGCGTAACATGCGAACGAAAGGATGAATAAACTTCTGTTTATTCATCCTCTCGTTCGCATGTTACTGGTAGATATTGAATGTATGTAGTACATAATAACCATGTGCGTTTCCTTCTTGGAGTATTTTTGTGCATATATATATATTTACCTCCACACTGTTAGGATGTAAAACAAGGTCGATTTTAAGAGCAGTTTAACAGGATTGAAATCAAAGTTTTCCTTCTTGTAGACTAGTAGCATAACCAAAGATCAAAACCTAGTTTCTCCCACTATTTACACGGAGGTAGAGAGATAATATTTTTCCAGGTGTATTAGTTCTATGTGAATTGCTGTCCACCTCACCCAGGAATTGAACTCATGTCCTGAGTCCATTTCCTACGACGTTAACGATTAAACCACGAGCACCTCATTTTTGTGTGTGTGTCCACAAAGTATTTGACAATAACATTTTGGGAGCGTCTTCTTGGATCAGTGGCTAATGTGTTAGACTGTGACATCGTTGCAAATGGGATCAAACTCCAATTGCACTTTCTGACTAATACTCTTTGGAAAGCTAACAACTCCTTACCTGATCACAGTAATTGGTTAAAAAGCAACAGTATAGTTCTTGAACGAAGACGACTTTAGCATTTTATAAAACACGAAAGTTGATATGTCATTAAACACAGAAACTAAGCTAGTAAAATAAAACAACTGTGAAATTATTTTTCCTATAATGGGGATTCTTATCATACTCCCTTATTTTCAGTGCTATTCTGAATGTATTCATTTGAACCAAGCCAAGAAAAGTGGCAGTGAACACCCTTCAAAGAAATATCGTCAACATGTCAATTTATAAAAAGAAAATCTTGACCACAACACGAAATGTTTAATTTTATAAACAAAAGAAAATAGTTTATCTATTAAATCATATTGCAACTGATTTATCACACTGTTTCGAAATGTTATTTTATCATAAAAACAATTAAATCCATTTAATATAATGAACAAAACATGATGTCTTTGAAGAAACAATATTTCATTCTGGTGGGAGGGAAAGATTTAACCAACTTCCCAGTAGTCAGATTTGATAAATATATTCAAATTGAGACTGCACAAGAATCAAGAATTATCTGTGGCACTCAGAAAAAATGGTTGACCTTCTTAGCATTCCCCAGGTTTGGACATCTGAGGTACAATGCGATAAACTTAGACCTGCCAAGCAATTATTGTTCGAAGAAATTCCCTCGGGGACCAGGCTCTCTGAATGCGGGAAAAAGTGTATGGTTTATACCTTTTTTATGGAAAGGAGACAACCTGGAGAGGTTTTAACGGGAGGATTATTTCGCTGACAGGATTATATAAGCTCCAAAGTAGTCCATTAAAGTTTGATTTTGTTGAAGAGCTTGTTATTTGGCTATCAGTTGGGCATTTAATAATCAAAACCAGTTGGGTCACTTGAGCGATGGAGTTTACCTTGAAAGACGTGAAACTTCCAAGGATCTCAGGAGTACATCACTGACCATATGACCGGGTGTATCATCCGGGGGTATATATCAATATTGTTTCTCTAATTTCCGCACTTGCAGGCAGACATGTCTGCTATATATCTACAAGAACAAATAAAGAATTATAAAATTACGTTATGTGTAATTCAGTCATTTAATAGTTATAATGTCACTTGCTTCAGTCACAACAGAAATCCAATTTGCCCAGTCGGCTGGGGCTGTAGAATACACCGACTGCTTCTCTGCAGAGGGGTAAGACCCCTCCCCCAACGAGTGTCCTGGATATGACACTAAACAATCTGATGATGAAGTTCCAGCAATGCTGGAGCTTTAGCGAATGCGGAGTACCCCTTCATTGCCATCGCTCCGAGGTCTACTCTGGCCCGGAGTGGTAGCACCTGATAAGGGTCCCATCGATGGGTTAAATAGAACTAAACAGTGATTGGCATTTACTGTTTTTATGCATTTAAACTGCGTATTTATGCTGAACTGAATTGTTTAAAATAGAACCGTTTTGACATTAAAATTGTGTACTTATGCTAAACTGAATTATCTGAAATAAATCTGTTTTGCCATTAACTCTGGGTATTGCCCAGTCGGCTGGTGCTGTAGAATACATTGACTGAATCTCTGCAGAGGGGTAAGACACCCCCAACGAGTGTCCTGGATATACGACACTACCCAGTCTGATGGTAAAGTTCCAGCAATGCTGGAGCCTTGGGGAATAAGGAGCACCCCTTCATTGCCATCGCTCCCAGGTCCACTCTGGCCCGGCGTGGTTGCACCTGAGAGGGCCCTATCTATTGGTTAAATAGAACTAATGGTATATTTATGCTAAACTGAACTGTTTGATTAAATTGAATAGCTTGAAATAGAAATTCTTTTGACAATTAAACCGTAGTTACATTTTAAACTGCGTGCTCATGCTAAACTGAATTATTTGAAATTGAACTGTTTTTGACATTGAAACTGTACTTACACTAAACTGTATTGTTACATATAACTGCTTGAATAGTTTGAAAGAGAAATGTTTTTGACAATTAACTTGTGTACTCATACTAAACTGAACTGTTTTCAAAAGAACCGATTATTAACATAAACATGGATTTGGCGTTAAATATCCTACAAGGTTTGATATGCCATAAAACCCAACAAACCAAACTAAACCAAACGAAAGCTACCTGGAAAATTTTCTTTTTTATTTAAACGGAGAGGTTTAACTTCGATCTGACCGATAGACTATCGGTAGCAGTCCATACCTTCGGTGTTCGAGTATCATTGGGGTTTTGCGTAGATGAGACGCTGCTTCCGAGGTATGTGAACTTGTGCGCTGGTTTCAGAGAACCACCTTTTAGTGTGGAGATGTCTGCTTTTTGATTAAAGCACATTTATTTTATTTTGTCTACATGGACATGGAGGCCATTTCCAGACTATTCAGCCGAGATTCAGCCTGGGTGGTTGTATTTGCCAGTAGCGCTATGTTATCAGCCTAGTCCATGTCCGTTTTAACATTGTCGCAGATGTCCTGCAAGGAGATACGTTAGCCCCATGCCTGTTCATAATCTACATAGACTACGTACTTCACTCGTCGATATATTCAATGAAAGAAAATGGCTATATACTAGCAAAGGCAAGAAGCAAACGATACAATAATAGTTATGAGTTGGTGACTGTTGTCAAGGACGACCAGAAGGCCCCTTTTCAATAGCTCCTACATCGAGGTGTAGGGAGGAGCACTACGCCTTCCCTGGATTGTTCCACTTTACCTTTGATATGTTCCTTATATTGCTGTATGTTAAACAAGGAAGTATCAAGTACTATTTTTAAAGTCTTTGGTATGATGTGACCTGGGATTGAACCCAGGTCTCCCGGACCATTGGCCAATTCTATAATAGTTATATAACACAAAGATTGTTACCGAGAGTCGAAATATAAGAATGGGAAATCCAGGAAAATAAGTGTTGCAAACTTTCTGAAGTTTTTATCTTCCTTGATATGTTGAACTTTATGCTTCTTAATGATTATTAAAAAAAATCTATAACAAAAGTAAAAATGAGCTTTTTTTTCCCTTTTTTTTATAGAACCTGTAGAGAAGAATACTTTAAGGAGTAGCATTTACCCCTAGTTACGGGACTGGAACTTTTATACCAAAAGCTATTTAGCAAAAATTGGATTATAAGAATAATTAAAAAGGGAGTTGAGAATATAAACAAACAGTGAGCAAATACTAGTAGTTGGGGAATATATTCTAATGGCTGCTGTCGAAACAACTAAACGCTTGTAAAATTTACAAGGCCAAAAACAAACTAAGTAACAGCTTAAGTTACGAATTAAGATTCAAATCCCTTTCATCACTGTACCTAGTTTTCCAGTTTAAGCTATAATCCAGCGTCCGTGCTGAGACCTATATTTGGTCCCATGTCCAGCTGGGCTTATCAGGCCCACATTGCACTAAATGAGCCGATGACAAGCGTAGACAAGCAGGGCGCGTGTCCGACCTTCCCCTCCTCTAATCTCCCTTATAACCCAACTTTCGGGTCATTGACCTTATGTCAAGTCTTGTCTGGTAGTAGGCAGAGACAAATATCACCCCTTTTAAAAAGCTGACCGATTTCACTTCTTGGTAAGTTTAAAATATGACTGTGTTTTTCGTTTATTTTTGTGGTCCGTATAAGCATGCTCTTGCTTAAAAGATTAACACATCATAACTATAACAGGAGTTCAGATAATAATCAATACCTGGATCTGATAGAATCACAATGTACTACCCGTGAAAAATAACAAATCCGAATCTAAAATGAAACGGGGCCCAGACAACTGGTCAAGTTGTCATGATCAGCAGTTGCCCTCAGATAGTTAACATGGGGGACCCGATCGGCACCTTGTGGATATGTGCTGTTTTTATTTCAGGTACACAAACAAAAACCAAAGAAACAATGCTTTTGAGAAAAATGTATGGAAAAATCCACGAGCAAAGACAAAAAAACGTAATCCACTTTTATTTCGAAAAGTAATTTCGCATAAAGTAGGTAAAGAAAACGAATGATGATGTACTGGATAGAATCCACTCAAAGGCTTGCCGACCAAGCCAGCTTGATAGTAAAGAAAAGCTGATTCTTTGACCTTAAGATGCAATATATATGTGGATGGTTAAATCGGTACGAGTTCCCTATAGAACTGAAACACAAAATGATAAAAATGATTCAAAACCCAGAAACACATCAATATTAACAAACAAAACACATGATGAATGTGGAATTAACAAAAAATCAATTGTAAACATACGACTACATTACAATTTCTAAGGAATCAAGTCTTGAACAATATCAAAGAAGTGGACTATAAAGTAAATAAAGTTTTAACACATATATCAAAAACAACTTCACTGAACTAAACGAGTTAATCTATGTAAGAGGCAAAGTAGTTTTTAATAAAATAGGTATACCTCCAAGTAATTTGCACAGAAATACAAAACTTGGTTGTGAAACGAGGCTAGAAGGATTAATATACAAACAGTGACAAGAAGCGAAACTCCAAGAAAAGGCAAATTATATAATAACCGAACAACAAAAAGAGACCCTGAAAAGACAAAAGCAAACAAGTCTGACCATAAGACTGGAGGAAAGAAATCAAAATATATTATCGAAAGAAGGAAGACTCAAAAGTTGCCGCACAAAGTCAAATAATTCAAACCAAAAAGGGACATTATAAGAATATAAAATTCTACCCCAAGGTTGGTGGGGAGTGCATAATGACAATTTAACAACCGAAGGCAAAAGAAAGAAAACAATATAACGGAAACTCAGAATGGATGAATAACTTGAAGAAAGAATTCTAAGAATTCCAAGATGGCATCGAGGTGAACATACAGCAGGAATAGCTAAGAGTAACACTCAAGGAAATACCAAATTAGAAAACGCCTAGCCATGGTGACATACATGGATTCTGATTTAAAAACATGTCCATCCATGATAGACTAGTTGTGCAACTGTTTATATGTTAACAAGAAACAAGCAAACCCGAATGAATAAAATACCCTGATCTAGATGGAAGCCCCCCCCAAAAAAAAGGAACCATCACCACTCACTATATACATGCTTACCTATTATATAGAAAATCGTGATCGCAGAGAGAAGAAATTTATTACTAACCTGTATGCCACTTACAATTCCCGGAAGAATAAAAACGGATGGCGCCGGGGGACTAGAGAAAAAAATGACCAAATATTTATAAAACAGTTCATCCATAAAGAAACCAAAATGAAGCGAAAAATATAGTAATGGCATGTATTGATTTCAAAAAGACTTATGATATGGCCCCACTAGCGTGAATAATAGCGTGCTGTTAATGTATAAAATTATAAACTTCATCTCCAATGCCATGAAGAATTTGAGAGTGGAATTCATTAGGAGAGTTCAAACCCTAGCAGAGGTAAATATCCGAAGAGGCATCATCCAGGGAGACTGATTCTCATTACCACTCTTTGATATATCAATGATGTCACACAGCTACGTAATTAGGAAGTGCACGGGGTAAGGGCAACACATTTTCCAAATCAACGGAAAAGTTTAATGAGGTTATGTATGTGGATGACAAAAATTTATTAGCCAAAAAGAATTAAATTAAGAACAAAATACCCCGATACCATCAATAAAATATACAGGCAGGAGATAGGAATTGAAATTGGTATTGATAACTGATAATATTGATTAAAAGTAGTTAAAGATAATCAACAGAATGAATCATCATCATCTTGTCGTGCCATCAGCATGGATATCCCTGACCCTCTCTCACAACCTCTCCCTATCGTTAATCGTATCCGGCAGGTCATCAGGGCTGCACCTCGTATCCTCACAGAGCTGCAGTATTTAGGTTCGAGCTGATCACCCTGCTTTTGCTCGGCCATGTGAAAGGGTCCATAGGAGTACATCACTTATGAGCTTGTCCCTACTTCTCCAGCAGTATCCTGAATGTCTGGTTCGTCTAACTAGGATAGTTTTTGTAAAGGGGGTAGGTGGCCGTACAGCTGCTAATTTGTGGGGTGTTGCCTCCAGGACATGTTTAATAGCAGAATGTATAGAACTACCCAATGAGAATGTTTGTAAACATGGAAAACTACAAGTACTTGGTAATTTTTTGAATTGGATACAATACAACTGGCGGAGATAGAAGGAAGATTAAGGAATGAGTATGTCAGAAAAACGAGGACGTTTCTTGGGCAAAAGCTATGTAGCAGGAATTTTATTAAAAGGGATAAACACCTGTATAGTCCCTCTTCTAAGATACTTAGGACCATTCGTAAATGTACAAATGGGGAGCTCCAACAAATGGGCCAACGTACAAGAAAAACAGATGACCATGCACACGGTGTTACATACGAGAGGTAACACAGTCAGATTATGGGTGTCACGAAAAGAAGAAGACTCCCAGGCATCGAGAATTGCGTAGATGCATCAACACTAGGACTCGAGGACAAAGAAATGTTAATTAATTACAGCAACAAATGACAATAGTGGAAACATTAGAACAGATAGGAAAAAAAAACTTTTTTATCATTAAGGATTTTCAGAATAGTCTTCATCTTTATTGTTATTTCCATAACGTTTCGGCCGATATGTCCTCCAGCCTTCTTCAGATGTTTGTTGTCTAAATTTCTGAGACGAAGCTTGTTGATTTTTATCATTCAGGGTTTTCGGCCGAGTCTTCATCTTTATTGTTATTTTCACAACGTTTCGGCCGATATGTCCTCGGCCTTCTTCAGGTGTTGGTCGAACTCAGAAACCTTCACGGAACTTCGAACTACGTCCTTTATTGAATCCACGAGGGTCACCTGTTCTGATTCCGTTAGCTATAACCGGGTACAAATGTTAAGTATTCCTGTATTGTTACTTGCCTTCAGTCAGGATTGAACCTGCAACCTCTAGATGATTGTTTCCTTAGAAGCTCGTGGATTCAATAAAGGACGTAGTTCGAAGTTCCGTGAAGGTTCCCGAGTTCGACAAACACCTGAAGAAGGCCGGAGTACATATTGGCCGAAACGTTGTGGACATAATAATAAAGATGACGACAATAGTCCGAAAACTCTTAATAATAAAAAATCTCCAAGCTTCGTCTCTGAAATTTAGACAACAGATAGAAAAAAAAACAGCAAAAACTAAGATGCTGGAATGGGGAAAAACAACGATAAAGTTACTTCAAGCGATAAACTTTTAAGTTTGAACACGAGAATTCGTGGGCAGAAATAGGCAAAGGTAAATTTCAAGAAACAAACGGAAACAAACAAAGTTTAATCGGAAATATAACAAAAGAAGACTTGGAAATTCTTACGAAAAGAGAAACCTTAAGAGAGAAGCTGAATCTCTTCCAATAGCAGCAAAAACAACACGAGAAAGACCAAATACGTTAAAATCAAAATATTGAAACACAATAAAATAGTGCATAAAGGTCATTTCGTGGTAGAGAGGAAACAATCAATCATATATTTGTTACATATTGACCCTCGACCGAGCCGTCAATCAAGAGATGCACCTGTACAAATAAGCGGAAGAACAGCGGAAGAAGATGGACGTAAGACAATTATATAACCAGGTGCCCGAGGTGGTTCGAGCCAGTTAGAGACAAGATGCCGAATTGATAGCCAGCGACAGACACAGGGTTGTGGGCCCTCAGTGACCCACGGTTGAGCAACCCAGCCAAGACGAGGAAGAAGTGCTGCTATGGTTAGAAGAACTGGGTCAATATAGCTGTCTATCCCCGTCTCCAGCTCATTCTCTCACACACAACCAACATCAACCCTTTCGAAAATAAAGTGAGAGAGGTATATTTTGATAAAGAAGTGTGTTCGTTCGTTCAGTGAAGTTCGTATATATTGTTTGATTATGTTTCTGCATATATTTGTATATTTATATGTATGAATCTATACAACATATTGATTGAATGTATAAAATAGGCACACAAAGAATATATGTGTAGACATGACTGGATTGGGAAGGGGATCTAAAGGGAATTATGCAAAGAATAACCTTGACAATACGAACAAATAGTATATGCAAACCCCGCAGTTAAACCTGAATGAAACGCACAAGGTATTCCCTGATTTTGAAATTCAAGCAGTTCACCTAATCTCAGCCAGACAACTAGACTTACTGATAGTCAACAGAAAAGTAAGAGAACTTGTCGAATAGTATACTTTGCAGTCCCGACACACCACAGAGTAAATTAAAAGAAAAAAAGAGAGATAGATATCTAAACCATGCTAGGGAACTAAAAAATGTATGGAACATAAATTTAACAATTATAACAATTGTGAGTGCTGCACTTGAAACAATATTCAAATGATTGTAAATGTTTAAGAATAAAGCAGAAACCAGTCAGACAACAGTACTATTAACATCGGCCAGAATACTGAGACCAGCCCAGGAGACTTGCTGTTACTCAAACTCCGGCGAAAATCCATCAGGTAAGGCTGGTGTGAAAGACTCTCAAAAGAGTAAAATAATTATCATTATAATACTGCATGGATATTTAGAGCGATTATCAAGCAAAATCTCACACGAGAAAATTTGGACATGGCAAAGAAAGAGAAACCTTAAGAGAGAAAATAAATCTCTTTCAATATCAGCAAAAAACAACGCCATAAGGACCAAATATATTAAAGCAAAATTAATTAGATGCAACTAAATAGCAAACATAGGTTGTGTATTAATAAAGAAGAAACGATCAATCACATAATAAACGAATGCAGCAAATAGGGCAAAAAGAGTATAAGACTAAACATGACTGGGTAGAGAAGGTGATTTACTGGGAATTGTGCAAGGTTGAAATGTAGTCCTACAATCTAAACGTTTATGCCCAAACCAGAATTCGTCCCGGAGAATGATACACACGACATTTTCTGGGAATTTGAGATACCAAGATATGACACAGACTATAGGTTTAGAAAATAAGGTGGAAAAGGAATCGCCATAGTTGAGGATAGTTTGGATGGATCAATTTGATGAATCGAAAACGTCGTTAAAAAAAGCAAAGAAAGGTTAATTATCTCAGTCAGTAAGAGCATTCAGAATATACGAACAGACAGAAGGGTCACAAACACTATAAAGCATAAATGGAAAGAAAAAACAACTGCATGGATAGTTCAAACGACAAACAAGGAGAAATCTCACACAAGAATATATGTACATGGCTCGGAAAAGGAAACCTAAAAGGAGAAACTCACTCACTTCTAATAGGAACGTAAAGCAAAACCAAAATTGATAATGCGCCACAGAAATGCAAGTGTAGATTATGAGCTGACTGATACGAAAATGATAATCACGTGGAAAGCAAATGTAGCGAACAAGTTCAAGGAAAGTATCATACTAGACGCGGCTGAGTAAGAAAAGGGGATCCACTGGAAATTGTTAAAAAAATTGAAATTTGCACATACTAACACATGGTTCTTGCACAAACCAGAATCGATCCTTGTGATTGAGACGCATAACTTTCACTGGGGATGTGAGATTAAACCAAATCACCTAATCCAGCCAGAAAGAGTGACCAAGCGATCATTTAAAAAAAATAACTTAACCGATAGTGGCCTTTGCTGTCCCAGGAGACCACAAAGCAAAAAATTAAAAAATACAAAAAAAAAAAAAAAAAAAAAAAAAAAAACGGAAAACGAAGCAAATACGTTGACCTTGCTAGAGAACACAAAAAAACACCGTGGTACATTAGGGTAGCGGTGATGCCAATTATGATTGGTCCACTGGGAACGCTTACCAAATACAAGAAAAAGTAACTTGAACTGTCTTGAATTAGAGGACAAATCGATGCTATCAAAAGTACAGAAAAATCGGAAAAGCCCTAGAGAACTGATGAAATTTGCTGTCACTCAGAATTCAGTTAAAGACCATTAGCTAACATTGGAGTAAAAACTCGTAAGGAAAAAAAATGTAGACTATGCGGTGACAGACACGAAACGATCGATCACATAATAAGCGAATGCAGCAAATTAGTACAGAAGGAGTATAAGGCGAGACAAAACTGAGTCAGCAAGGTGATCCACTGGGAAATGTGCAAGAAATTTAAATTTGACCATACCAACAAATGGTATATGCACAACCCAGCACCTGTCCTACAAAATGACACACATAAACTCATATGGGACTTTGACATACACACGGATCACCTAATTTCGGCCAGAAGACCAGACCTTATAATAAACCACAAAAGAAAAGAGAAATTGCAAAATTGTCGACTTTGCTGTCCCAGCTGACCACAAAATAAAGCTGAAAGAATGTGAAAAGAAGGATATGTGCCTCGACCTTGCTAGAGAATTGGAAAACTCTGGAACATGAAAGTGACGATTGTACAAATTGTGATTGTTGCTTTTGGCACAATAACTAAAGGATTATTAAAAGGCCTGGAAGACTTGGAAGCTGGCGGAAGGATAGAGAGTATCGAAATGACAGCATTACTGAGAATAGCCAGAATACCGAGACGAGTCCAGGAGACTTGAGGAGACTTGCTGTCACTCAAAGTCCAGTGAAGAACCATCGGCTAATACTGATGTGAAAAACTGTAAAGGAGTAAATAATAATAATGATGATAATGCCATCAAACAAGTGGAAATGAAAGACAAAATTCATAAAGAATATTGCAGGGGTAGTAGAAAACTAATTGAGACAAAACCCACAAACAGAAACCTTATAAAAGGGATAGATACCTGGTCTGTACCCCTCGTTAGATATCCGTGGCCCTTTCTCCAGTAGTACGGAGATGAACTCAAACAAATTGTCCAAAAAACAAGAAAACTAATGACTATGCATAAGGCACTACACCCAAGAGACGACGTTGACAGATTATATGCATCAAGAAAAGAGGGAGGAAGATGACATGCCAGCATCGAAAACAGCTTTGACGCATCGATACAACAATTCGAACGCTACATAGGAAAACACGAAGGAGGACTTTTACAGCCATCAGAAACGATACTGACAACATGATGAACAACAGAATGACAATAACTAAGAAACAAAAATGGGAGGAAAAATAACTCTATGTGCGTTTTAAACGATTAAGAAACAATATTTCACCCGAGAAAACCTGGACGTGGCTAAGCAAAGGAAACTTTAAGAGAGAAACAGAATCTCTCCTAAAAGCAGCATAAAACAACGCCATAAGAATCAATCATATCTAAACGATTATTGAAAAGACGCAACAAAACATCAAATGTGCGCTATGCGTTGACAGAAATGAAACCATCAATCACATAATAAGCGAATGTAGCAAATTAGCACAGAAGGAGTATAAGACAAGACACGACTGGGACAACAAAAGGATCCTCTTGGAAATGTGCAAAAAATTTAAATTTGACCATACAAATAAACGATATATGCACAAGCCAGCGCTTGTCCAAGAAAATGACACACTTAAACTCATATGGGACTTTGATGTACAGACGGATCATCTAATCTCGGCCAGAAGACCTGACCTTATAATAATCAACAAAAGAAAAAAAAAAGGATTTACAAAATTGTCGACTTTGCTGTTCCGGTTGACCACAGAATAAAACTGAAAGAATATGAAAAGAAGGATAAATACCTTGACCTTGCAAGAGAATTTAAAAAACTGTGGAAATTAGTGTACAATTGTACCAATCGTGATAGTGCTTCTGGTACAGTAACTAAAAGATTACTAAAGGGACTGGAGGAATTTGAAGCTGGCGGACGCGTGGAGACCATCCAAACGATAACATTATTGAGAACGGCCAGAATACTGAAAAGAGTCCTGGAGACTCGAGGAGACTTGCTGTCACTCAAACACCAGTGAAAGACCATTAGCTAACGCTGATGTAAAAACTATTATGGAGACAATAATAACAATCCTTAGAAAACAATTAAACTTTCAAGTAACTCTTCTTTATACCAATAATCTACAGACATATATATCGTATCAAATATTCCGTTCTCTGTTAGTCGCTGCTAAGCTGCTACTTCTGACAAGGTCAAATATTTTCATTTTGAATAATTACTGTTGTTTTCTTTTCGTTTTTTTTTTGTTTTTTTTTTTTAAGTTCTTGCAGTGTAAATTTTCCAGTGGACAACAAGCAGTAGTTGTAATGATAATATTTTTATCATAATTTTTAAAAGCATTTCCTCGCAATATCGAACCTTACTCATGTACTGCTACATTTTTGCCACCTTTATCAGTGGTTAATGTCCTGAATATGTTGTTGTCTATCTATTTGGTTCCAGGTCGGCCGTAAGTCTTAACTTGTGCATCAATTGTACTCTGAATTTCTCCCAACCAAATTCATTTCATTATTCGATGTAGTTCTTAAATGTTTAATCCAAGTTTCCACTTGAATTATTTTCTTCACGAACAATTTGAAGTCATCCATTTGCATTAGTTGCTTCAATTGTTCCATCCTATTCGTAAATGGGTATCTTTCTTGACGATTCCTGCGCATTATATTAAATGGCCTCATGGAAATGAGAGATAGCAATGAAAGCAATAGTTTTCCCTGAATGATTCCCCTTTTAATATTTAATTCATTTAATATATTACTTCGCTTAGAATTCTTATTCAACGGTCAAGTCTACTTTGTAATTTTTCGTGAACTTACCAATGGATCCCTTTTTGTATTCGTGAAGGTCGAAGTTTAGGGAACAAGTAAGCTTTTCATGTTGGCAACTCAAGGATATTTAGATTCTCCGTTTTATTTTCACATCCTTCAGGAACATCTAAATACCACGAAGCTGAAGCTATTGAATACTCTGACCGCATCTCCTCAGAGGAATAAAACATACGAAAACAAATGTCCTGGATATGACATTAAACCAGTTCTGGAGGTTCCTAGAATTTGGAGCATCCCTTCAAAGCCATTACTTCAAGATCTATTTTGATACGATGTGTTTGTATTTGCTAGGGTCTCATCTATGGGTCAAATAGGATTGTTTAATAATATTAAAAAATGATCAGTGTTGAAAAGCAATGCTTGAAACCATGTAACTGAGTGCAAACAGTAAATAACAATATTTGAAATCATTTGCGTGATTGCAAATAGAATTATTTGTAGTAGATGGCAATAGTTAAAACCACTCAAATGTCTACAAACCAATACAAAATAGAATTATAAGCGTTAAATAACTATATCTGAGATCATTTGACTTGGTGTAAACAATAAATAGCAATAGTTGGAGCCATTTAAATTTAGGTAAACAAATGATTAATATTCATTAGAATTTATATTACTAAATAGCAATAAGTGAGACCCTTTAATTGTGTGAACATATTAAATAGAAAGACTTGAAACCATTTAGATACGCGTAAAAAATGAGTTTTAACTCACTTTAAAATTATATATATATATATATATATATATATATATATATATGTGCGAGTGTGTGTCTCTGTTTGTGTGTGTGTGTGTGTGTATGTGTGTGTGTAGAAATGATTTGACATTTAATAAACCACAGGGGTTGATATTCCATTAATTACGACCAACTAACAACCAACCAGCATGTTCTGATTCACTGGTTCTCAGGTATTAATTATGATCTCTTCCCGAGGAAAAATTTTCTGATTTCCAGTATTGAATCGTGATCATAGATTGGCATTCGACTGAAATACAGTTTTTTTTCTAAAATAAACACGCATAGCGCAACTTATCGTCGAACAAAATTGCATCAGGAAACCGTGTTTAAATCATGGATGAGAAGTGCACTTTATTTTGCATTAACACTCTTGAGAAAGGTATGAATATATCTGTTATCCTTAGCTATGTCCAAATTGATCTCTTTTGCATTGGTATGGCAACCAATCAAGGAAAAGGAAGACACTTTATTCAAATCAACTTTACTCTACTTTAAAACCTGAATTGTGTCACACCCTGCCTGTTGTGAATGCGTTTGGGCAAATATTAAAAATACACTTTTCTGCAATTCACCTTTTCCTCCAGTCTTTTTGATATTTCATGAATAAACAAACTGTAATAAATGTTTAAAAACTACTTTTATACTCAATGTAGGATAGAATTTTCAACCATTTGGTTTTGTTCTGAAAGCATTTGTTCTAGTCACTGTGTTACTGGAGTGAAATCCATTAATGATATGTTGTGTTAGTAATTTAGATAAGTCTAACCGTTAAACGGGTGAAAAATACCATACTGTGACAGAGTAGAGTTTGAATTCACGGTTGTGATTGGTTAAGAAGTCATGTGTCCAGGCGCCACTACGAAAATAGTTTGAACAGTAAATCAGTTCGTTTTTGGACTTCGAAATGTACAGATGTACGAAGGTTGCTCAACGGACATTTTTCAACACGTGTTCAATGAACCACAACTCAAAACCCATGGGGAAATCCGTAAAAAAGACACCAGTTTAAATGACGGTAAACGAATATGTGCGTGATTGTGAAACGTTGTTCATACATCTTGGTAAGAAAGGTCACGGAATTCACAGAATGGATCCATGAATGGATCCATCATCATCCACACAACGTGGATATCCGGAAATCCTCGACAATCGTAAAGTAAAAGAGGGCTATCCAATTGTAGTGATCTCGTTTTCGTTAGAGAATAAATTACTTCACGACAATTTCAATAGCTGGTAATTCCTTCATGGTATTTTCCTTCAGAAATTTTTGATTTTTAGGGAATTACTTGAACCAAAATTCGCTCAGTCCATAAGATAATACTGTCTTTCATTTGGATACTTTCAATTGTGTTTTTTTAAGAAATAAAAGAAAGATGTTGATACATTATTTCACTGCCTTCGATAACTGAATCTTCAAATGTTTTGCCAAGCACAATTAAGCATTCATGTGCCTCTTCTGAAATATCTTTACATACATTCAGTGTATGTTTGTATCTGTTACAACTGGTTTAATGTTTCGTCTCTTTCTACTTTTTGTCTCATGGTAAAACTTGGCTTCGTTGATATAACAAGGGTGTTTTTTCCAGCAATTATCCATCTTTTAAATATTTCTTCGTAGGAAAATTTTTGAACTTAGTTCCTCAATCAATTGCATATTTCTTTTTTTAAAATCATTTTCGTATCCTCTGTTACGTTGCCCGTTTTCCTTCCAATCTTATGAATAATCACACATTTTTCTGTAGCATCATGTTCAGAGAATCCCATCTAATTTCCCATGATGGTTTGTAATTCCAGATGTTTGTATTTTCTAATGTTTTATAAATATTTCTATCAATATTTTTAATCAGCCAAAACATATCCATTAATCTGTATTTTTAAATTGTTTTCAGGCTTTGTATTTGCCAATGGACGATCTAGATTTCAAATATCTCTTTTTTTCATTTGTGATTTCTAAGATATTTTAATGAATTTGATATTCTCATTGTACAGACTTGTTCCTTTGCCTTTTCTCTTGGGATGCTAATTTTTGAATCTTTTGCTGCAATTAATTATTGCAGCTCTCCTTCGTTCGATTCTGATTCCTTGCTCATGATTATCATATCGATTCTTCTTTTCATGTTTCTCGATATTTTTTTTCTATTTTTCTTCGGATTACCCGCAATTATAGATATAAGTGATTTCATCTGAAATATGTTTAACCTGATCGGCAGGCAAATGAGACAACGTTTAGCCTGATTGATATCTTATTTGTTCTTAACTATTCAATAAGATCTAATCATTATCAATGTCGATACATGAAAATTGTTGAGGAATACAGAGGTTGAAAGCATAGAAAGACGAGTAATAAAAATAATAAGACTATTAAAAGATTACAGTTAAAAGAAGAGATTAGAGAATTAGGATTAAATACTTTCATAGAAATAATAATATGAGGTGTTCTAATTTAAACATTCAAAATAATTAATGAAATTTCAAACTACGATAGACATTTTTTCCTATATTTTCCCCGAAATGGAAATTTACTGTCATTACAGGATTCAAAAACTAAGATAAGTATCGAACTGGATTTTATGCTAAGACAGTAATAGATTTAGAGAATAAAAAAGCAATCGTCTCGGAAATTTTAATTTAGACTGGATGGATTCTGCAAAAAAAAATGGTTGCAAAAAGAATTTGGTTGGGTATTTTTTTAACGGATAAATTATTTGAAAATATTTGTTCTATGTTCAGATATTGTAACCATAGAGATTATTTTCTGTGAAAGGCTTTTTTAAAAGTTTGATCAGAGAATGTAATAAGAAGATACTCGAAGATGCATAACAATCAAATAATAATAATAATAATAATAATAATAATAATAATTTGATCAAACGAACAAATACATTTTCCACAATCCAGAATCTGTTTTGAGGAATACGACGAGCAATCTCCTCTGGGATTTTGAGATACAAACGGATCCCTTAATCTTGGCCAGACGAATAGATATATTTATCACAAAAAAAAAAGAGAAAAAAAAGAGAACTCGCAGAATTGTAGACTTTGAGGTCCGCTGGGACAGCAAAGTCTACAATTCTGCAAGAAAATTGAAAGAAAGCCAAGAGAGGAATCGGTACCAGGGCCTTACTAGGGAATAGAAAAAAAAACGTGGAAATTAACGGTGTTATCAATTTCAAATCGATTGATATAAAAACTAGGGGATTTGGAAAAAATATGTGGGGGGACCATCCAAACCATTGCATAATCAAAGTCAACCAGAGTACTGAGAAGAGTTCTGGAGACTTGAAGAGACTTGCTGTCACTCAAACTCCAGGGAAAAACCATCAACCAATGCTTATGTGAAAAACAGCTGGGTACACGAATGACGAGTTAAGAAGTCACGCAAAATAGAGACGTAAACACAAAACATGAAGTAGGAAAGACAAGTGATTTGTTCTTTTAGGAGCAACTATTCACAAGGAGGTAAAAGGATAAGAATGATAGAAATATGGCAAAAATTTTCTTGTTGTCAGACAACAAGTCAAAAACTTGCAAATCAAATCCGGACAATGATAAAGAAAGGTGGGTTTTTCCGACCTTGAAATACTAGAAATACACCAGAAAATAAATAATGAACAAGATAGTCATACAGTACCTGATACATCAGGTATTAGCAATGAAAAACAGCTCAAACGAAATGAACCACCAATTTCGGAAAATGGCAACACAAACACAACAAAACAACGCACAATAAAACAAAAGGGGGGTGTCCTCGTGGTGTAATGGTTAAAGCGATGGACTGCGTAGTACGTGAGTTCGTACTCCAGTCGCGCTATTACGTTCACTTTCGGGCAAATACCCTTGGGAAAGGTATGAACCCCCTTATACTCCCAGCTATGGGTTAAATAGTACCACTACTATTCTTCTTGGAGAATTGCTTCGGCATTAAATAACCTGCAAAGAGTTGATATGCCATTAAACAAAGAAACCAAACCAATCAAACAAATCAGAACAATAAATAATGAACAAGATAGTCATACAGTACCTGACACATCAGGTATTAGCAAAGAAAAAACAGCTCAAACGAAATGAACCACAAATTTCGGAAAATGGCAACACCACACAACAAAACAACGCACAATCAAACAAACCAGAACAAACACTAACACAAGAACAAAAGGTAAATCAAGAAAATTTGAAGAGAATTATAAACAGAGAAAATACTACCTTACCATCATTAAGAAACATAGAATGGGAAAGAGTTAAGAGGGAAACGAATAAAATAAATCAAGTACTACATTATACATCAAATAAAAATATAACCGAATTAAATGAACTAATCTATGCAGAGCAAAATTAGTTAGTGAGAAAATTGGGATCCCCTGAAAAAGCACGAACAAAAAATTTAAACCAGAACTGGAAATTCGACTAGAAACGCAGCTAAAAAGTCTACAAAAAGAGGTCAAAATGATGAAACAAAGGAAAAACGATGTAAGATGTAGAAACAAAAAGGAAAAGGCAATACAAAAAGACAAAATAACAACACTTGATGAAATAAACAAGAATGTCCCGGTGAAAGAAGGAAGATTAAAGAGATACCGACAAAGGATAAAACAATACGGAAAAAACAGGACATTCCAAAACAACGAAAGAAAATTCTACCAACAACTGGGAGGAGATGACACAAAAAGATACCAAAAACCAGATGCAAGAGAAACCGAACATTTTTGGACTAAAATATGGCAAACAAAAACATAACGAAAAAACCGAATGGATAAACAATATGACCGAAAAATTAGATGGTTTAAAAGAAGGTCCGAAAGTGGAAATACTGATAGATTTACTAAAAACGACACTAAAAAGATATATCAAACTGGAAAACGCTGGTTCAAGAAATTCCCCTCCATTCAAGACAGACTAACGCTAGAAAGGAACAGATGTTTATCGGGAGCTCAAGTACCCGATTGGCAGACCAAAGGACAGACTACATTGATCCAAATGGATCCAAGGAAAGGAACCGCCATAAACAACTGAAGACCCATAACATGTCTACAAATGATGTGGAAAATGTTAACAGCACAAATTAGGGAAGCGATTTAGTACTCGCTGACAAGCCGTACATTTTTTCCGGAGGAGCAGAAAGGATGCCACAAAGGATCCAAGGGCACAGCAGAGGCACTTTACATAGATCAACACGTACTAAAGGAGAGCAAGACCAGACGGACAAATCTACCTATGGCCTCGATTGACAACAAAAAAGCATATGACATTGTGCAGACTATGCAGTGACAGAGATGAAACCATCAATCACATAATAAGCGAATGCAGCAAGTTGGCACAGAAGGAGTACAAGGCTAGACACGACTGCGTGGGCATGGTGATCCACTGGGAAATGTGCAAGAAATTTAAATTTGACCATGCCAACAAATGGTATATGCACAACCCTGTACTTGTTCGAGAAAATGAAACGCACAAACTCCTGTGGGACTTTGATATACAAACGGATCACCTAATCTCGGCCCGAAGACCAGACCCTAATAATAATCAACAAAAAAAAAAAAAAGAAAATCTGCAAAATTGTCAACTTTGCTGTCCCGGCAGACCACAGAATAAAACTGAAAGAATGTGAAAAGAGAGATAAGTACCTTGACTTTGCTAGAGAAATGACAAAACTATGGAACATGAAGGTGAAAATTATACCAATGGTGATTGGCGCTTTTGGCACGGTAACTAAGGGATAATTAAAAGGGCTGAAAAATTTAGAAGTTGGCGGCCGAGTGGAGACCACCCAAATAACAGCATTATTGAAAACGGCCAGAATACTGAGAAGAGTTCTGGAGACTTGAGGAGACTTGCTGTCACACAATCTTTAGTGAAAGACCATCAGCTTACGCTGATGTGAAAAACTCTAATTTAAAACACTGAATTTATTCCTCTGAAGGGGGTTCAAACAGAAATAGGCATGTTTAGATTAAAAAGAAAACTTACTAACTCTTTTGCAGATATAATAAAGATATTACATTAATTTTACCTCAATAACAATGTAAATAAAAGGTAGCAAAGATGTTAAACCGTATCGTCCTTCGTCGTACATTCATGAAATTCCCTGAATTATGTCCCTCTTGTCCTAAGCACTTACATGTCAAGTAGTGTCTTTTCCAGAAAGAAAGACAAAGCATAAAAAAAAATTCTTAACCATATCTTTTAAATGCAACAGAATTTATCACTTAAACTTTCAGATGAAAAACATATTACTTATAATTCGAGTTGACATCAACATTTGCAACCAACAACATATGTAACTATTCACATTTCTTAAAAATAGGATGTATAACTAATAACACTGTCACAAATATATGTTGCTAATTTCAGCATCTGTATATGACAGCATCTGTAACAAACAATCAATGGAGCTAACATATTTAGATAAACGTTTCTGTGCCTAATAGCAATTGTATCTGTAGGTTACATCTGTAACTAGCAACATATGTGCCAATTATCCGTAGCTAATAACATTTCTAAAATCTGTTACGTACAACAACATTCAATTCTAACATCTGTCACAAAGGACGTATGTAAGATATACAGCTTACAACAATATCTGGAAGAAACATCTGTAGAAAACATCTGTAGCTTACCACACCATCTGTAGCAAATAATTTATGTACCTAGCCTTTGTCGTTACACAATGTTTAACTAAAATCTCCGACTAACAGAATTTGTAAATAACGTATATAAATAAGAAAATCTGTAAAGTACATCAGTAGCTGAAAACTAAACCTGTAACTAATAATATCTGAAACTGAAATCTATTGCTAACTGCAGCATCAGTAATTAAAAAAAAATGTAATCAACACATGTAGCTAGCATCTACATGTAACATCATTTTAACTAATATCTATAACAAATAACTAAAGTTGGCGACCATAGTCGAGAGTGACCCGAAGACTCCCTTTTCGATAGCTACTACACCAAGGTATAGGGGAGGGCGCTACTCCTTTCCCTGGATTGCTCCACTTTACCCTTGATCCGTACCTTATAATGCTGAGTGCTAAGCAAGGAGGCATCAAGTACCATTTTTAAAGTCTTTGGTATGACTCGACCTGGGATTGAACGCAGGTCTCCCAGGCCATTGGCGAACACTCTAACGGCTAGGCTAATGTCCGGTGTGATATATAATTGCAGCATCTATAATTGAAAATAAAAATGTAATCAATACATGTAGCTAGCATCTACATGTAACATCATTTTAACTAATATCCATAACAAATAAAATCCGTAACAAATCTGTAAATAGCTACTTATTGAGCAAACAGCATTTGTAGGTTATAATCTGAAACTAATGTATGTAACAAAAAGTAACATATATGATTAAAATATGCGGCTATTAAAATATGTAGTTAACATATGTCACATAAAACAGTACATGTAAGTAAACATTTCTAACGTATGTAGCTAAAATAATCACCTGAAACGAACATCTGCAGGTAACAATAATATCTGAATTTAATATATCTAACAACGCCTTTAACTAATAGCCGAAACTAAAATCTGTCAAATGACATATATAACTAACATCAGTAGCTAGGAAAAACGTGCGTAATTAATATCTATAACAATACATTCAACTAATATTTGCCAATTCGAAAACCTGTGACTAACGTCTGTTGCAAAAATTTGTAGCTAAAAAGAACATATGTTATTAGAATTTGTGACTATCAAAATAATCTGATTAAAATTCCTAACAGCATCAATAGCAAATATCTCTAAATAACAATATGTTGTATTAACATCTTACGCTAATATATGTAAGAGTGTGTAAACAAAATCTATACTTATAATAGGCTGAATTAGCTGAATTAGAGCTGTTTGAATAAGCTGAATTGCTTGAAATAGAAATGTTTTTGACAAAAAAATGTATACTCCTGGTAAACTGAATTTTTTCTAAGAGAACTATTTTCATAAAAATGGATTTGGCGTTAAATAACCTGTAAAGGTTGATATGCCATAAAACGCTACCAACCCACTAACATAGTTTAAATTTGTATCTAAACAACATCTGTAATTAAAATATTTAACTGACATAACAGTAACAGTATCAACTATCTGTAAACTAAAACATTCGTAAGTAACGTCTCACGCAAATATCGGTATCTAAATACAAAATATGTAATTAAAATCTGCAGTTAACAACAACTTTTTAATCGACATATTTAACAACACTTGTATCTAACATCTGTAATTAGTACCACGATCTTACATCTCTAGCTAACATTGGCTACTAAAAAACATCTGTAAATAGCATTATGAGCTAAAATCTCAAGCTGACCTTGGCAGCAAAAATAACATTTGCAGCTAAAAACCTCATCTGTAATAAACATCATGAGCTATTCTCTAGCTGACATTGGCAGCTAAAAATAACATCTGTAATTAAAATCTGGAGCTAACATTTCTAGCTAACATTGACAGCTAAAACAACATCTGTAATTAGCATCATGAACTAACAACTCTTGCTAACATTGGCAGGTAAAAACAATATTTGCTGCAAAAAACAACATCTGTAATTAGCAACATGAGCTAACATCTCTAGCTAACATTGGCAGCTAAAAACTATCTGTAATTAGTATCATAGGCTAACGTCTCTAGCTTACATTAACAGCTAAAAACCACATCACAAGTAAAATCTTGAACTAAGAATAACCACATACGAAACAAAATCAGGATAAATCTATTTGGAAACATTCACGTTTTAGATAAACCAAATAAAATTGAAACATTACAACACATTAAGAGGAGAAATAGCATACGAAAATCCCAGGGTATGTATCAACATTCTTTTAAGAATAAAGGCTGTTAGTGCTAATTCACTAAACCAAATGATCAGATAGCTCGAATACTTGTCTGGCTTTCCTTATTCATACCGTATGGGCTGACGTAAACACTTCCAGTCTTATGTCAGGTTTATAGCCTTTTGTCAATTAGCGCTAAAATTCATGTCCTTTTATTGTTTCTTTTACTCTTGTAAATTAACTACGCAGTCTAAAGTGTCCATTACTTTTCCGACTAATGTCTCTGTGTCTGTTCTTTCAACTGAGTATTTCGATATGTTCTAAATTTTGGTAACTGAGTGAAAATCGAAGGAATTTTAATTGGAGGTAAATTATTTTTGTTCAATGTTTTAGAATTTAACAAACTTTACTTAGATTAGCACACACGCGTAAGGTTATTGTTCAGTATCGGCTGTTCTTATATGGTCAAAATCTCTGCAGTATATAGACATTTCTCTTTCCTTTCAATAAACTAACGGGAACCAGTACATTTAGCGTAACTATAAGTGTTTTATCTATTTTCGTTTTTTAGCTTCTTTTGTTTTTGTGATAATATATATATATATATATATATATATATATATATATATATATATATATATATATATATACGACTGTGTGATTTCATTTCAATAAAGAAGCACAACTGAGGAATTTAAATACCACTTAAGCAAGGAGCACTTGGATCCTCCCCTTTTCTCTTATTTCAACCCATGATTATTGATGGAAGATGTTCATAAGAAGTTGCCATGAGAAGTGTTAATGTAAGTACGAGGGTCATTCAATAAATAAAGGGTATTTATTTTTTAGCAAAATACATTTTTGTGAAGAATTATTTCCATAATGGTTCACGCAGCATTGTCTGGGATTGACTTCGATCAAAAATTATTTGAATCTGTCAAATATATTTGAGGCTAGAAATTTGGCGGTGAATCAAACACACTTGAACAGAAGTCTATCATCTAATATTTAGGGGCTGAGAAGATCAAACCATATAGGATTTTAAGAAAGAATGCATGATGTATACGAAGTGGAAGGTTTTAGTAAAAACAAATAAAAAAATAAAAAAAAGGAACTCTTTATAAATTGAGAGAAATATGTTTTCCATTTCTTGCTTGAGTTGAAAAGACAATCAATCAAGTTGAAGCGCTCTGACTCTACGATAAAGAAATCATTTCCGACCTCAGTGGTGAGTAAAGTAGATAATGATGATGATGATGATGATCGTCTTCTGGGAATGAAATGAACAATCACTTTTTATTTCCTTAAAAGACGTGCAAGTGCAAATAAAGATTCCAGTTGTCAACTTTCAAGTCAAAATGTATTTTATTTATTGAATAACCAACGTAATTACCATACTCTTCCAGCATAGATAGAATGTGACACTAGAGTCAGTTTAAAGCGGAATTCAGTCGTTTTATTCTCCTAGTCTAAATTCCCTGGAAAAGCTAAATAGCCCCACTACCCTACTACACTTATAGTTAATACAGTGTAGTGATGGAGACATACCTTTCAGAAAATCATTCCCATGAAAATCTAAATAGCCCAACTACCCTACTACACTTATTGTTAATACAGTGTAGTGGTAGGGACATACCTTTCAGTAAATTATTCCCTTGAAAATCTAAATAGCCCCACTACCCTACTACACTTATAGTTAATACAGTGTAGTGATGGGGACATACCTTTCGGAAATCATTCTCTTGAAAAGCTAAATAGCCCCACTACCCTACTACACTTATAGTTAATACAGTGTAGTGGTAGGGACATACCTTTCAGTAAATCATTCCCTTGAAAAGCTAAATAGCCCCACTACCCTACTACACTTATAGTTAATACAGTGTAGTGATGGGGACATACCTCTCGCAAAGCCATCCCCTAAAAAGCTAAAGAGCCATACTACCCTACTACATATATAGTAAATATAGTGCAGAGATGGATTCATACCTTACAGAAAATCATTACAGCCAAGTGAAACACTAACTTCCTGAATTTAGTTATCGACTCCATTTCTTATGTCAATAAGAGTTACGCCAAGTGCGTGATATAATATCACATGAAATGCAGTATAATAAATCAGTTTTGCGTGATTACAATCACTGGTAACTTGTTGACTCCCAATAATATTTATCTTCAACTTTATTCCTTATCCATCATTCAAGTTAAAGAATGCACAATACTGTACACATTTATGCACTCTTACACATTTTATACACACATGCACATTGCACGTACACATATATCCGCTCCCAGATCATATATTCTTTTAATCTGAATTGAGCGCCACACAGCTGTCAACTATGGTAAATTACAAGTAAATATAAAGTTCACTCAGCAATCCAAACAGAGAATAATACGAAGAGTCCTTCGTTATTAGGTGTTTTGTCACTTATTCATTGCATACCACTCTGCACTCAAGATTTATATTACTCATAATATAACCCTCGTTTCATAATGGTTAGATAATCGCAGACTGAAACAAACTTCTGGAAAAGTCATGTTCGAAGTATGCATTCTGCGTGCAGTTCATAACAAGAATACAACTTAGATAGGGGGAATGCATGATTTTATTGCATTCATTCTTATGGTCTACCTAACGTAAATATAATTGCAAAATTTATATGTCATTTCCGTTTTAATCATAACCGTATCTGGTATCTATTTCAATATTTAGAAATCTTTAATCCTCAATACACTATTTCAGATGCTAGATTTTATATATATATATATATATATATATATATATATCATCATGTCGTGCCGCTAGCACGGATATCCCTGACCCTCTCTCGCCACTTTTCCCTATCGTTCATCGCCTCTGGCAGGTCTTCAGAGCTACATCCCGTATCCTCACAGAGCTGCTCTATGTATGTTCGAGCTGGTCGTCCTGCTTTTGCTCGGCCATATGTGGGGGTCCATAGGAATACATCACTTATGAGCTCTTCCTTGCTTCTCCAGTAGTGTCCTGCATGTCTGGTTCGTCTAACTTGGTTTCTTTGTTTAATGGCATATCAACCTTTGCAGGTTATTTAATGCCAAAACTATTCTCCTAGAAGAACAGTAGTGGTGCTATTTAACCCATAGCTGTGAGGATAAGGGGGTTCATACCTTTCCCAAGGGTATTTGCCCGAAAGTGAACGTAATAGCACGACTGGAGTACGAACTCGCTTAATACGATCCTGCAATCC
Organism: Sepioteuthis lessoniana; assembly: GCA_963585895.1. Taxonomy (NCBI): domain Eukaryota; kingdom Metazoa; phylum Mollusca; class Cephalopoda; order Myopsida; family Loliginidae; genus Sepioteuthis; species Sepioteuthis lessoniana. The sequence continues at coordinate 79,186,662 of OY757931.1, read as the reverse complement.
ATCGTTTTAACCATTACACCACGAGGACCCAACCCCGTCTAATTTGGATAGTTTTCGTGATGGGAGGCAGGTGGCTGTATAGTTAGTGTCTCGTGGGGTGTTGTCGCCAGGACTTGTTCAATATTGCTCGCAACATTCTTGTGTAATTTCCGTCTAGTTTCTTCTCGAGCTGTTTAATTAGCGTCTAAGTAGTGCATCCATATAGCAGTATCGACACGACCGCTTCCTGGAAGAAACTGCGTTTCATTTCATCGCTCACGTCTGATTTTCATATGATCGATAGCCTATCGATAGCTGTCCAATACACCCAACCAGGCCGAAAAACTACTGCATAGTTTCGAACGAGCTGCCGCAGGCATTAGCCTCCATGTCAATGCACACAAAGCTGAATATATATATATATATATATATATATATATATATATATATATATATATATATCTTAGTTTAAAAAGTGCAACGCTTTGATATGAAAACAGAGCATGAAAGTATTGTCAACTATAGTTTAGGTGCCTATGGTGTAATGGTTATCGTCGTAGGAAATGGACACGGTGACACGAGTTCAAATCCTGACGAGACGGATTGCATTTAACATAGCACTAATACCCTTGGTAAAGGTATGAATCCAATTATTCTCCCTCCACCTATGGATAAATAGTGGGGCCGATAAGCTTCTTCAGCCTTGATGAGCCAACTAGTCTAGGAGAAGGAAAACTCTCAATTCAAACCCGATAAACCCCGCTTAAAAATTGACCTTGTGTCATATCTTGCCCGAGCGGAGGCGTTGGTAAATATGTATAGTTTAAGTATCATTAGAAATCAAAATAACTTCCAAGTAAACTGTCATCTTCGGCGTTAGTTCGATCAAATTAAAGTAGACAAAACTCTTATTTTTTCTTATCTTTTATTTCTGGGAGGTTCATCTGAGGAGTTGTGGCATCTTTTCCAGAATCATGAGCTCAATATATTCAAAGAGGCAATTAGCTGACAAACGACGTGTAACCCTGGTTAGAGGTGCTTGCGCTGCCAGACTGGACTGATCATTGGCTCGTTACCCATCAATCATAATTGGCCATAATACGATCAAATATAACAGACTTACGAATCGGATTTAGATAGGGATAGACAACTGATCAGGTCAGAGCAATCTCATTTGCATATTGTTTACTCTCCTGAACAGTGACGTCATTGAAAGCAGTTCAAACTCTAGTCGTATTATTAGGTTCACTTTCTGACTAATGCCCCTTGAGAAAGTTATGAAAACCTGTAATCCCCTGCTATGCGTTACATAGTGTCACCAGTTTTCTTCTATATAGATCACTTTGAGATTAAATAACCCCAAATTATTGACATGACATTTAACAAAGAGACCAAATCCTGACCAAGTCCTCGACTTATGCACGTCCTCTCCATTTTGTGTTTGCTTAATTTAGGTTGAAGCGATAAATGTTATCTACGACGTCCATGGTTTAGAGAGAGAGAAATGGCCATCAATAAAGACGGTCATGCGATTTTGTTCTCAAATTTATTTTGACCCGAGACTTCTGCAGTTTAGAAAAAAATCTAGTTGTCTCAAGTTCTTCTTTTAAAACATGCACATCATATAAGAAACATCGGTCAGCCATCAAAACTATGCAGAGCACGAATGATACAATCACAATATTCGATCAAACAAATGCACACATGAGCAAAATATTGAATTAACTGGAATGTTTATTATATTATAGAAGTGAGTGGAGTGTTTATTATATATAAAGCAATATACTTCAAAGTTACTGAAAATTATTCGGAATTTCGAATGGTAACATATTTTTTTTATTATTAAAGCATAACAAAACTACTTTACAACATCGTTTTGCACATTCCAAGTTTATATAAAATCATCTACCTGAATTATAAGAGAAACAGTTAAATAGTAAAAGAGTTCCAAATTCAGTCGTTTTATTGCGTTTAATTTCGGACTTTCTACCAATAAGAAAGAAATAAACTCCTTTTTCTCCTTAGCGTTGAAATAAATAGTACCAGAAATTTCCTTCTACGAGAATGGCTTTGGCATTAAATACTCAACAACGGTTGATATGTCATTAAAAAAAGAAACCATTGAGGAAGAGTCATTTGGTAAAACACAGTTTTCAAAGACCCATAAATGTCCTGAATAGAAATACAAGGCCAGACGCATGGCAAATTCTTCACTGTTTTTTTTTTGGCACTGGAGCAACTGCCTTTTTTGCTGGTTCAGAATTTGTCATTTTTTTACTAACCCAAAACCTCAATGCAATATGGCTTTATTTCACTGTTTCGTTCCATTGAGTTAGATAGCTCATGTACTTAAAATATTTGCATCCGAAACACTACTGCATAGTTTGGAACGAGCCGCTGCAGACATTGGCCTCCATATCAATACACACAAAACGGAATATATGTGCTATAATCAAACAGGCGACATCTCCACACTAGACGGAACCCCTCTGAAATTAGTAGACAAATTCACCTACCTAGGAAGCAGCATCTCATCAACCGAAAAAAAAAAACATCAACACACGGCTTACGAAGGCAAGAACAGCTATCGATTGACTCTCGATCATATGGAAATCAGACGTGACCGATGAAATGAAACGCTGTTTCTTCCAGGCAGCGGTCGTATAGATACTGCTATATGGATGCACTACTCGGACGCTAACTAAACGGCTCGAGAAGAAGCTAGACGGCAATTACACAAGAATGTTGCGAGCAATATTGAACAAGTCCTGGCGGCAACACCCCACAAGGCACCAACTATACAGCCACCTGCCTCCAATCACGAATACTATCCACGTTAGACGAACCAGTATGCGGGACACTGCTGGAGAAGCAAGGACGACTCATAAGTGATGTACTCCTCTGTACCTCTGCATATGGCCGAGCAAAAGCAGGACGACCAGCTCGAACATACATAGAGCAGCTATGTGAGGATACGGGATGTAGACCAAAAGACCTGCCGGGGGCGATGAATGATAGGGAGAAGTGGCAAGAGAGGATCAGGGATATCCGTGCTAGCGGCACGACATGATAATGATGATTATATATATGCAAGAGACATTCGGAAGTTTGGGGTATTTTGCTAATCAACGATTCCCATTTTACCCCGGAAAAAAGAGACTTGCTTTATTTATTTAGGGAAATCTCTATAGGTTGAAACAAATTATTCCCACCGAAAAAAATTCTTATCTTATCTGTCACCAAAGAACTCTTTGGCCTAAATCTTTATGTATTTTTTCTATATTCTTCACTCATTCTTCTCTTGAAGACTTTGTTTAACCCAGAAATTCGTTATAGGGATAAAACAAGAAAAAGCAGAGGGAGTAAGATTTGGAATGTAAGGCACATATGGTAACAGTTTCCCGCAAAACTGGCAGTTTTCTATGCAAGATAAGGCCTAGTAGTTTACAACCAAACTGAGAGTTCTATATCTAAGATAGGGCCAGACATTTTTCAACCAACTGACAGTTCTTTGGGCAAGATGAGGCCGAGCATTTTCCAACCAAACTGACATTTCTCTATGCAAGATGAGGCCCGGTAGTTTACAGCAAAACTGACCGTTCTTTATGCATGAAAAGACCAACTAGTTTCCAAACCAAACTGACATTTCTCTATTCAATATGAGGCCAAGCATTTTCCAACCAAACTGACATTTCTCTCAGCAATATGAGGCCTACCATTTTCCAGACAAACAGACAGTTTTTAGTAAAGTTGTGGCCTAACAGTTTCTAACCAAACTTACAGTTCTCTATTCAAGTTTACACCAAGAATTTTCCAACCAAACTTGTATTTCTTTACAGAAGATGAGGCCTAGCAGTTTCCAAATAAACTATCCTCTATGCAAGATGAGGCCTAGCAGTTTCCTGGTGAAACCAATGGATAAGTCATAGTCGCTGAACAAAAATTTTTTTGTTAGACACACAGAAATGTTCTTTTGTTTAGAAATGCTTTTTTATTTTAACTCTTCTGTCATCCAAAATGAATGCATTAACTGAACACACCATTTCAGGTGTGTTTACTATTTTTGGCCTGATTTATAAGTCTTCATCTTGGATTCTACTTCAATCTTCCTTAGTCAATGTAGCCAATTTGTAAGCATTCTTTGACAAAACATAATTCTACAGACACAGCAAATACTCCTCTGTATGTTCTGCAATTCTCAGCCTGAAATTACTTGAAGACAGTTCATGTATGGATAGGTCTATTTAATTTATCATAATGTTTAATAGCTTTCTGAAAAAAAAAATCATTTTGCTTTTTTAATCACTTTATTTATTTATGACCCTCAAATATATACTTCGTTATTACTATTGTATTGAATATTTATTTAGAAAAAAAAAACAATCATCAGGAAAGTAATTTATTCAATTCAAACTTTGTCCTGCTTTAACAGCCAGAAATTGAGAACATTTCTGAATTATATAACAATTTTTATAACTATTTGTTTACCACAACATTTATATCTTGTTCATATGTAAGAGTTAGTTCAATAGGTCAGATTTTGTTCATGTTTAAGTATTATCAGTACTTTCTACAGAGTAATTCTCATAAACCGTTAGAAAATTACAGCTCATAAGTATTTGAACTAGACGAAAAATTGCTTTTTATTGCGTAAGATTGCAGTAGCAGTTAAGAATTTTGAGCAAAGAGATCTAAATTGAATTACTAGTTTGGCAACTCTCACAAATTGAATTCGTCTTCTTAATCACATTAATCGATTCTGAACCAGAATAAAAAATACTGTTATTTTTATTTAACAGTTTAAATCTAGAAAAATACATTTTCCAGAAATGTTGCATTCAAAAGTATAGAAAATATACCGAGACACCGATATATATATATATATATATATATATATATATATATATATATATATATATATATATATATATATATAGGTTATCAAATAAACAAAATGAAAAATCTTAAAAGGTTTCTTTTTTTTTTGTATTTCTCAACATTTTTCTTTATAGAAATTTTTGGATTTTTCATCCTAGTTATGCCACGCTGCTAGCACAGATCTCCCTGGCCCTCTTTCGCCACCCGTCTCTATCGTCTATCACTACCAGGAAGTCTTCCAGGCTACATCCTACCTCGGTCTGGAGCTGTTGTATATAGGTTCTAGCAGGTCGTCCTACATTTTGCTGTCTATTAGAACGGGTCCCCAGGTGTATATGGCTTATGAATTTGTCCTTATTTCTCCAGCAGTGTTTCACATGAATGGTTCATCTAACTTGGATAGTTTTCGTGATGGGTGGGAGGTGGCCACACAGCTGCTTTTTGGAGGGTGTTGGCTCCTGGACTTTTTAAATACAGATCGCAGCATTCTTGTGTGGTTGCCGTCTTCATCAAAATTTCGGTAAATAATAAAAATTGACCATTCTTTTCACTGTATATTTTTTTATGTTCCCTTAGTCACTCGTTCTTACTCTCTCCCCACTCTTTCTCTCTCTATCTCCCTCTCTCTCTCTCTCTCTCTCAATATATATATATATATATATATGTGTGTGTGTGTGTGTGTGTGTGTGTGTTTATTTAGAGTATATCCAAATCTTTATAAAGTTTTAGCTCTTTGGAAATCATTTGCATTGCGACTTGATATTGACATAGACTTTCGTCAGACAAAGTTGGATTGAACCTTACAAGAGAACCCGATATTATAATATATCAAAAAGGATGCTTTTTATCTCGCTTTGAAAATAATAATAGGTTTATTTCTTCATGTAATGAAAAGTTTTTAAAAAAAGTTACGGATTTTTTTATATTTCTAAAGAATTCCCAAAATGTGATCAATTTTCAATTAATCAATAATTGAATGAAGTTGATTTATCACAGCTGTAACCAGATTTTATGCTTTCTGGAAAATCTGCATATTCAAGATAACCTGCATATGAATATAATGTTTTGGACTAACTCGGTTCAGTATATAATTAAGTCAATATCCACATTCATATTTTATGTTTAACACGGTCTTGAAGACTTAAAAAGATCTCTAAAACACGTTTTCATTTGAAAGTGTGGGTATATTGCTGTAGCTATGTCTAAAGATACCAAAGTTTAACTGAAAAAAAAATCTTGTTGATGGACAATATTATATACTGAAGTGAATGAATACTGAATACCTCATTTTAGAAACATGTGGGGGTTATCAACTGACATATGCATTGTTATCATTGAAAGAAAATACATCTTACCGTAGGTATGTATCCACTTATATATATATATATATATATATATATATATATATATATATATATATATTCCCCTACCCCCGTAGGGATGAGTTCTCTAGCGAATGAAGTAATCGTGTTGCCATTAGCGATTATTGCAAGTCTCTTCATATATGAATTGAGGTCTTGGTAGCCGTAAAACGGATGGATGTAAACAATAGTAATTGTGATTCATAACCGTTTTAAATTTACTTCGCCGCTACTGGTCCTCGTGGCTGATGATTAGAGGCTTGGATTGGCGTTTGAGTCAACCGGGTTTCGATCCCAGCTACGGGAATCTAGTATGTCTAGCCACACTGATGAATTCTGATAGAACGAAACAGATCTGTCTGTGGATGACTATATATATATATATATATATATATATATATATATATATATATCAGGGTATTCAATTAAACACACAGTAACACAAACATACACGTGTACACAAACGCAAACACACACACACACTCTCTCACTCTCTCTCTCTCTCTCTCTCTATATATATATATATATATATAAATGATTTGCAAGGTTATAGTTCGTCGCTAAAAATGTTTTTTCTTATGTTTGAAAGAATTGCTCCAACGCAAGACAATGGTTTGTTGACAAATTCCGTTTCTCAGTTGTATACTTTGTAGGAAGTCTCGCGTAGTAAACATATCTTCTTTTTTTTTTTTCACTCCGTATATCTATTAATTTAAGCTTTGTATTTCTGTTGCCAGTTTCAATATCCATACTTTCTTCTCTACGGGATCTTTTCAGGGTTTTGATCTCATTGTGTTTTGATCGTTAGGAGTTACATTACTTTTGTTCCTCTTGATAATCGTTTAATATTTGGTTTCTCATGCATTCTTTTTTTTGTGATTTTGTTCTTAATGTTGACGTTCTCGAGATCGAGATCACGTAGTGTATGTTATTATCAGCTTTTTTTTTTCAGTTATTACTTTTATGCACGTCTTAATTTAGACTTGGTGAAATATTCAAGTTTAATTGGTATAATTAGAATGTGTATTTACTAACCCCTCCACACGGGTAAGATGTGATCGGAGGTCAATTTTCAAGCTGAGTTTATCAGGTTTTAATTCAGAGTTTTCCTTCTACTTGACTGGTTGTTATTCAATGTTCGATGATCCCAGTCTGTTCTACCATTTACCCATAGGTGGAGGGAGAATAACCGGATTCATAGCTTATCCGAGGCTATTAGAATTGGCGTTAACTTTCATATAAGATTTTACTTTCATTCTTTATTCCTATATTTTCATATATATCACCTTTTTGTTTTGTATATATTTCTAAGTTCTTGAATATCTCTTAACAATTTGAGCAACTGATTTCGTTGAGACAATCTTCCTCCGTGTGTCCTGGATATTTTTTTAACTTACCTTCCACATGTAGGAGGACTTTTGCAGTTCTCCTTGTAATGATATCTATATTAATGAGATTTAAGTCACCTTAAAGATAAGTCTACGTTCACTCGGGGGGATCCTTTTTTTATTTTGGAGTTACATCTTTGTTAAATTTTTATCATTAAGGGTTTTCGGACTATTGTCTTCATCTTTATTGTTATTTCCACAATGTTTCGGCCAATATGTCCTCCGGCCTTCTTCAGGTGTTTATCGAACTCGAGAACCTTCACAGAACTTCAAACTGCGTCCTGCAACCTCCATATGATTGTCTCCTTTGAAACTTAGGGAACCATCGCCTATAACCATTACATCATGTTCCATCCTAACTACAGGCGAGTAACAATACAGGAATACTTAACACTTGTACCTGGTTATGGCTAACGGACTCAGAACAGACGACCCCCGGGGATTTAATAAAGGACGTAGTTCGAAGTTCCGTGAATGTTCCAAAGTTCGACAAACACCTGAAACGTTGTGGAAATAACAATAAAGATGAAGACAATAGTCCGAAAACCTTTAGTGATAAAAATCATCAAGGATCGTCTCAGAAATTTAGACTACTATCACCTTTGTTAAATGTTTTAAAACTTATGTGCGCGTTTGCATCTTTTTACCTCCTCTTCTTATAGTTATCTTGTTGTTCGTGGCACTTTGCTTTCTTAAAAGTATTTGTATTTCCTCTGGATTATATAAGGAAAGCACTATGTTACAGATAATTCATTATAAAGTGTTCAGGATTCTATGCGTGTAAAAATCGTACTTCAGATTTTGAAATATTTTCATTTTAATTAGGATTCGTCATATCTCTTGCTAATCACCTCTACATATAAGTTGCTGATTCTGAATTTTTCACAGTTCACGTGGTCACCAAATAGGAAAATATTATTTTAACCAAGAAAGCGTACTGTTCGGAGAAAAAAAAAAGAGGTTCCTTCATTGATTTAATAAATTTTCGAATTTCTGTAATTTCATTTTTTTAATTGCTCCCAGACAGATTTTGTTTGGGACTTTATTTGTATTTTTGACATTTCTTGTTTAGTTATTTTCCCGCTGGGTTCGGGCTCCACGACCAACCAGGGAGTCGAACTTCTACTGGTAATTTACCGAGGAGGATACTGTTGTGGCCCCGAAAATAGTCACTAATGAAAACGCAAACACGGATATTAGATAACATATTATATTACACAAGAAAGATTGAGTTACATAGACAAGGTAAGAAGTCTCCTACTGTTTGTATAATACTGATAGTGATCTGCTGTTCTGGCAATGAAATCTCTGTACTAAAAACGGTGAGAAGAGTCCATTAGAGTAAGATGGATAAGGTTCCCACAACATATACCAATTCACCTTGGTCGAGACCGGCATCAATCTGCCTGTATACTCGTGTCAGAAAAGGGGATGTCGAGACTCAGTTAATTTCGGGATTTCAGTAACCAAAACCGAGAAACCTAAAGTTAAATAGTGGTCAAAATATTGATTTTTCTTGACATGATTGACCCTCGGCAACCGCCTTCAATTTCATCTAAGATATGTTTATTTTGCCACAAGATCAATTTAGCGAATATATTATGGAAGAAATTATAAGGGTGATAGGGTTTCACATGATCAGCTGATTGATCGGATCTGGGCGCCAATCTCCCATCCAGCCTAAGTAGCACGCAACGTGGAATGTTGCAGGTTACATGATCACTTTGTATGCGAGCGACAAACCTATCAGTCACTAGGCCCCCACCTTCATTCATTACAGGACATTGCACACTTTTAACAAGTGGCCCTGAAAAGATGTAGTGTACATATTTTATAGCCACGGTCGACAAGGTGGTATATATAATGGGAGAGTGAAAGAGATACATACAGCATAGATAAAGAAATAGCAGAGGGATGTCAACATGAATGTACGTGAACATTCTACAATTCTCTCTTAAATAGTTTCACTATTTTATTTTAATCCTTCAAAAACTTTTAATAAACTTTTAATAAAAAGGTTATGGCTTTCTTGTTCTTCATCACATTACACAAGCTTTCATATATATATATATATATATATATATATATATATATATATATATATATATATATATATATACGCACAAACCCTATTTACCAACAGCAGTTACGAAGATTGTTGAAGGCGTACATTTTACAGGTGTATTAGCACTACGATAAATGTGAAATGCCTCATCCAGGATCGGATAACCGTGTAAATTTCCAACGACGATGACTTTGTAATATATATATATATATATATATATATATATATATATATATATATATATATATATAAGTAATATTTCTTGAAAAAATTGACCCGATGAGCCCAATTAAGACATCTGACTTGACAGTTTACTTCTCACCTTTGGGAAAAGCGTGTATTTATCCTTCCCCCAGACATGAGCGAACTATTTGGGACGACTAAATTATCTAATTTTGATAAGGCAACTGCTCTCGTGGTCACAGCGGGGCTTCTAGCCAGGAAATACCAGCTTGTGATGGTGGAGTTTATCGCAAAGTAACTGAGGCGTCTTTTAATTGGGAATGCCGAGTGTCTCAAGAATTTTTGCAATGACAGTCATGGCAACGAATGAGTCACGATGTAGGCGTTCTGGCCCCATTATAAGATAACTCTATGTCAAGATTGTGTTGGTGGGAATTCGGATAGAATATAGTATTAATAGAATTTCTGAAGGTAAATGTAACTCATCAAGAATTGAACAGAGATATTGTAAATAAATAAATAAAATGTGTTTTTTTTTTCTTTTATTAAAGACTGATTATTTAAAATCATTGAGGATACAACGTAAATAATTTAGAATTGTGACTTCAGTAGAGACTAACACATTGATAATCTCAATTATAGTAAAGATTTTCACAAAGTACATCACCGTTGTTTTCTGAATTCGAGACCCACCACAATATATATATATATATATATATATATATATATATATATATATATATATATATGTCTGAAACTCAGTCTAACATAAAGTTGGACGGGTTTCAATCCCGGTTTCGAGCGTCCTGCGTGTCTAGCCACACTGAAGAGTTCTCATAGAACGAAACAGTCTGTCTGTGGATGACTATATATATATATATATATATATATATATATATATATATATATATATATATATATTAGTCTACTTAAGTGAACCACGCGGACAAACTTGCTCTTCACACTTAAAAGTTCAGAGGTCCTTCATGAGAAAATGCCCGATAATATAAACCGTTTTCGGAGAATCTATACGTGAAATCTGATATTTATTTTAGTCTCACAAACACATATACACGCATGTACACAACCACATACTGATGTACTCATGCACACACTCAGAATAATATGTTTTACATATTATTAACACACACACACACACACACACACTCTCTCTCTCTCTCTCTCTCTCTCTCTCTCTCTCACACACACACACACACAAACACACACACACATATATATATATATATATATATATATATATATATATATATATATATATATATATTCACACATTGCAACACTTCGATGGACAATGGTAAGTTTTTTGAGGAAACAATGTGTGCATACAGTCTGATTATTGTTGATATATTCTTTATTTTAGAAATATTTCACTAATTTCACTTTCTAAAGGATTATTTTATGGAATCATGTGACATTACATGTGACATGTGCAATTAGTGTTAAGGCAGATGAAACGCATTGAGTGTCTAGTCCATTTTTTACTGTCAGGTCATATATCTGTGTTTGAAGATATGGTTGAATGTTTAATTGGGAAGAAGATTTTTTTTTTGTTTTTTTAAACAATCATCTACCCACGTATTTATAATTTCGGTCCAAATATTTGTTGGTTTTGAATTAAATGAATTACTTTAGTAATGCTCTATCAGAATTTTGAAACAGGTCAGGAAAATTCCCGTGGTGAAGTGGCAAATGTGTTGGACTGTGACATCGGAGTTAGTGAGTTCGAACTTCAGTCGCGCTTTTACTTTCACTTTCATGTTGAACATTTGAGAAAGGTATGGATCTCTTGATTCCCCAAGTTATGGGTTAATAGTACCAATACTATTCTTCAACAAGGACTTTTGGGTATTAAATAACACATGTAGATTTATAATTATAATTTGTAAATCTCAAATGTCACACGTCTATGAACCTGGCAGACAGCCCTTTTATTAATTTTACATCAAATTTTACATCAAATTTTAATCAGACACCAAGTGGTAGCTATTGTTATGGTACTATCAATGGGTCAACCTCATTCGTTTCACATTATTAGTCATCATCATCATCATCATCATCATGTCGCACCGCCAATGCGGATCTCCCTGACCCCATCACACCACCCGTCTCTATCATCAATTGCTCCCGGTAGGTCTTGAAAGCTTCATCCTGTATCGGTACAGAGCTGTTGTATATACGTTCTAGCTGGTCTTCCTGAATTTGCTCGTCCATGTGAAGAGATCCACTGGATTATATCGCTTATGGGTTCGTTCCTACATCTCCAGCGGTGTCCCGCATGTCTGGTTCATCTAATTTGCATGGTTTTCGTAAAGGGTAGTAGGTTACCGTAGAGCTAGTACTTTGTAGGGTGCTGCCTCCAGGACTTGTTGAATATCAATAATATTATTAGTAGCATAGCGAAATACTTAAGACTATATGTAAATGAATTATTTGTATTTGATTGTAATAGATGAATAATCATTTGCTGACATAAATACTTTTAATCAATCTTTTCCAAGAGTAGAGTTTATTCAAATTTACCTAAACTTCATCGATAGTTTATTTTTTTCACAGAATATAAAAAGAAAAATCTGACAGAAGACCCTAATCTAAAATGATTTTTTTTACTTACCATAAACAGATTGTCGCATAAGCATTGGAATCATATAAATGTTCATATATTTCCCTGTTCATAAATGGCTCTACAGACCTGTCAAAATTTGAAGAAAATAGAAAGGAAATAGGGAGAACGTTTATATGTTTATTCCATTAGTATATCTCTAAAAGTCTGCCACCATTGGACTGTCTTTTCGGTGATTTTGAAGGAAGAAGAATATTATAGTTTATACTTACAAAAAAAAGTAAAGGCTTAATGCAGAGGAGAATGAAGAAAATATTCTGCTTTTATAAACTACGTGACAGTAAATTTTTAAAGGAATAGCCATTCTGCAAATGATCGAATTGATTCAATTAATGCATTTTACAGCGAAAAGTGCGTGGTCAGGTTTTTGGTGTTAGAAAGGAGAGGATATGCGAGAAGAGTTTGTATGTGGATTTGTGTATGGCCAACTACAAAAAAACATGTATAAATACACTCAGCACTTAAGTGGCAGGAGGAAAATTGCTTTTTGAAATTTGTTTTAAAAGCGAGTAAACATGTTTTTTATGATAAAAATGTATGGAAGTAAAACAACAAAGACGTTCGGTTGAAAAGGCTTCTCGATAAAAGCCATTTTATCATATTTTTTTCAAAAAGGGATTTTGCATTTTGAGCTAAAATTCCACGGTTAATTATTTAAAATGTTGCATGTTTCGTTCTAAATGCTATTTATATAAGATTTTAATACATTAAAACATATAACTATGTATGGCGTTTCTTTTACTCTCCCTCCTTCTCTTTATCCCTCTCTCCCTCTCTCTCAATATATATATATATATATATATATATACCTAATCCTTTTGAACAACCGGGTACAAGGTCAATTTTTAAGCGGAGTTTAACAGGTTTGAATTTAGAATTTTCTTCTCCTTAACTGGTTGGTATACAAAGGTTAGAGCTCAATCTGTCCCACTATTTACTCACAGCTGGATGGAAAATAGTTAAATTCATATCGCCTATATATATATATATATATATATATACATCATCAAGTCATGCTGATAGTATAAAGATCCATCCCTCTCACCATCCGTCCATTTCGTTCATCGCTTTTTGGAAGTACTCGAATTATCATTCAGTTTATGCATGTAAACCTGTGCTAGTCACCCAAAGATGGAATGAACACTTGTAGGAGTTCATAAGAATTCGTCCTTACTTCCTCAGCAGTACTAAGAGTATCTACTTCGTCTTTGTTTAAAGTATTATGTGATGGGAGTTGAGTGGCCATAGAGATGTTATTCTAGTGGGGTGCTGATTCCAGTATTTGTTCAAAACAGCAGGCATTATTTTACTGTATTTTCCCCCAAGCTTTTGTCCATATGTTTTATTAGGGTCTAGGTGGTGTATGCATACAATTTTACTGCCCAGAACACAGCTTGGAAAATGTTTCATTTTATTCGATCAGAGGTCATTTTTCCATATGATCAACAACCTTTCAATTGTAGTCCATGCCTTCCCAAAACGTGTGTAGGCATAGTTTGCCAAACATATTGTTGCCGAGGTATATGAAGTCGTCTAACTCATTTCAGAATAGCCGCATAAAGTGGAGATTGCTTTTTCTTGTTTAAATCACTTAATTTATTTTCATCTGCCAGCTCCATACGATGCTGCAGAGATTCGGCTTAGGCTTTAGTATTTTTGGGAAAGACTAGACTATCTTCACGGCATTCTTAGTTTTGGAAGGGTACTGCTGAACAGTGTCTGCTTCTTGTCTTTTTTTTAATGTGAAATAATTTTTTTAATGAGGTCTATTGATGTTCGTAATACGTAATATGTAATCGAAGCAGATTATAAATCGTCATGTTGCTAATATTTCTCCTAACCAGACTAAAGAGACTAGGTTGAAGAGGTCGGGTGAAGGAACAATTGCTTTCGAGTTTGTATAAAGCATCGTTAGAGCAGTAACAATTTTTTCGGTTAACAACATGCTATTTGCTTCATTATCCCTCTGGGTATGGAATCCATTGCCTTCCAGAAATCTACTCTGCGTTGCTTCGAAATATCTTGCCCATACTCCTTACGATTATCAAATGAATAATCTTAATCTGTATTGTTATAGTTCGATTCGTCCAAAAGCCTTTCAAATTTCTCCCAAGAATTTTCTCATTTCAAGTCGGATGCAATGGAGAATTAGCGCAAGATAAACTTTAACAGCGATTAAAGTAAGAGTTATGACTCTATAGTTCATAGTGATTCCATGGTCACCTTTCTTAATGAACTGAATGATGTAGCCTTTAGTTGATTTCTCTGTTTTGTTTTTATTTATGAGTGCTTCATAATTGAAGAAGTATGTGATCAGTTTTCCTTGTTTCCCATACTTTTGATTGTTATTTAGTAGTGGCCAGTAACTTTTTGTCTTTAAATTTTTGGTTACTTTGTCAAATTCTTCCTCCGTAAACTGTCCATTTTTAATGCCTCACTGAACATTTATAATTTCTTTAATAGGTTTATTTGTAATTTAAAGAAGGTTTCCAAGTCGATTCTTTAAATGTTCTTTCCAATTCTGAAGTCTTTTGGCTGCTTTTTATTTTGCTATCGAATTACGTTTCCTTCTGATTTCTTTATTTACTGTCTGACCTGTGAATTGTGATTGTTTATCTTCAACCGAATTTTTGATTTTATTTACTTAGCCTTGAATTTTATTTAATGATTCTTTTTTATATGATTTAGCTCGTTCTGTTAAAGTTTTCTAACGTTTCTACCCATTCTCATTTTTATATTTTTTTACGTTTATTAAGTGCACTTTTTTCCATATTACATCGTTTTTTCCTAAGTGCTATTGACACCGAGGAATTTTAAATGTGGTTCTTTTATGACTGGTATACACTCTGTTGTTGCTTTTATGCGGGCGTGAATGAAATTCTCATTTTTGCTACTTAGCGAATGTTTTTCAGATGTTTCTAGAAGAATATCGAGCAGTTACCATAGTTTTATCGTATATGTCAATATTAGCCCATGGGGACCAGTAATATTGTGAAACTTTACCTGCTACCCGCTTATTCATGCGTAGACTCTGGCAAATCTTTGCTTGGATGATTCTCTGGTGGGAAGACAGTCTTTCAAAGGGAAACTATGCCTTACAGTTCAAAGCTCTGTTTGTACACTTCTTGTTTATACAAAAATATTCAAGCTGTGCATAGTTTTTCTTCCTTTTTTTAAAATTTAGTGTTTTGGAACTGAAACGTGTTGACAGAAAATTCAGCTAGATTATAACCATTACTGATTGAAAAGTTTTTTAAACATAATTTATTTTTTTAACTCCTCTCTAGCGATGATCTGAACGTTGTGTTTAGGATTAGGTAGAATATGTGAAAACAATCTGATTAAATATCGTGGTGATAACCATTTCATTACAGTATTGGTGAGACTGTCGTATTAGATGATAGTTTCTCAGAGGTTGCCGTTAAATGTAACACACATAATTCGTGGTAGGTCATTTTTAATGTTGCTTACTGATTTTAAAGTAACATGATTGAGACGTATTCTTGTACCTCAAATGGTGCCATTGACGGAACGTTTACAAGCAAATACCGACGCAAACGTCCATGCATTAACAGGATCATGATATTTTAGCGCCAGTTTTATGTATCAATATTCATGTTTCTGTATGCATATTATATCTACATTTTGCTCATGCGCAGACACTGTCAGCTCAGATAATTGTTTTAATGAATCAAATGTTATAACGTTAAATGTTCCTATTTTGATATTGTTTTCGTATCAGCGTATTTTTTTAAAATCTTCAGCTGGTTTTTTGAATAATGTCATCTGTCTTCCAGCTTTAACAGAATGCGTCATTAACAGAGGCCATCTTTATGGGTGATCAGTTGTAGTTTTCTTATTGAACTATTTGTTCCTGGCCGTTGATCAATGAGATAACAATGCCCACAATCAGGTGAAAGGAACTTTTGGATCCATCCTCCTTGCTTCCCATCTACCATGTAGTGTCCCATGTTTTCATGTATGTGAGTAAAAAACAAGACTTGGAATCAAATAAGCTGCAAGGGTTTATAAGCCATAAAACACAACGAAAATAAACTAAACCAAACCGGCGTTATATTTCTTTGGTTTTGATTATGTAAGTTTTCCTTTTCCCAATATTATTTTGTATGATTTAACTTATTTCATTTATGTATTGACGGATTAACTTATATCTGAAATTCTTTTGTAATCAAATTTATTTGGATTCATGTTTATTGAAATATTATCTGTAGCTTTTTTTTTTAATTCTATTAATCTGACAGCCTAGTCTGCTGCAACTGCAGAATACACCGACGGCATCTCTACCCTCAACAAGTGCTCTGGATATGCCACTAAACAATCTGATGATGAGACTCCAGTTGCAATGGAGCTTTGGGAAATGTAGAGTACTCCTTCATTACCATCGCTCTCAGGTCCCTGGCCCAGAGTGGTAGCAAGAGATAGGGTCCTATCTTTTGGTTAAATAGAATTCTTTTGACGATTAAACGAATGGCTACTGCTGAATTGAATTGTTATAAATAGAACTCTTTGAAAATTTAACTGTGTGTAAAGAATTCATTATGTTTAATTGAACTGTTAGCGATTAATAGCAATACATGGAACCATTTAACTGTGGGCAAATTAATAAGTAATGTTGAATGGAAGAATTAGCATGAGTAGCAATATTCGTAACGTCTTCCTTGTGTGTCAACAAAATAATATTGACTGGTATGATAAGTGCTTGACAGCAATAACTTAAACCATTTAACCATGTAAAAACAATAGCAATAAAAATGGGTAAGCAAATCGATTCTGACTCATTTAAAAATGAAATTGACAAACTAATCTTTTGCATACAATGTATCTATTTAAATGTGTGTAAAAAGTGACTGATGTTAAATTGTGACTGTTATATAGCAATACGTGAAACCATTTTACGAAGAGTCGAAACGGAAACCTTGACTCGTTTAAAAAAGTTATCAATAAAACGTTTACAAACCCCATATTTGATATATATGTTTAAACAGGATTTAACATTAAATAACCTACAATTGTTGATATTTCACGAAACCAAACCAAACAAAATCTACTAATTTGAGATTCATAAACCTTTTATTTGTTAAAGTTTAACATATAGAATCTTTCGTGGATTTGGTTGTTTAGCAAAATTTTAAAAAAAAATCTCTCACTAATATTTCTTTGAGGAGGAAAGGGTTCCAGTAAAAAGGCAAAACCATGGTGAAAATAAACCTTCAAAGAGAAGTCGATTCTAAATTGAAAACTTGAAAAGGAATCTCTCGTACCTAAAATCTAGTGACTTGTAAGTATCCTTTGGCGGGAAAAAGGTAAGAGATGTTGCACTTAAATAAAACCAGCAATTTGCATAAATATCAATTATCTTGCTGTGCTTGTCACGGGAATTTAGTTTGGTTGTCTCATAAAGTATCAAAAGCTTTGATATTAAAATAAACGAACAACAAACACACGACTTAAGACTTCATCATGTTAAGAATCTTGGATATTTTTCACTAGTTGAATTAGTTATTATCATTTATTATTATTTAATATTCTGATCAATTTTAGCTAATGGTCTTTCGCTGGGTTTTGAGTGACAGCAAGTCTTCTTAGTCTCCAGGATTCTTCTCAGTGTTATGGGCGTTCCCAATAATGCTATAGTTTGGATGGTTTCCACTCGTCTTCTTATTTCCAAGTTTCCCATTCACTTTAATAATCATTTGATGACTGGAGTCAAAACACCAATCATGATTGGTATAATTATCACCTTCATGTTTATTAGATTTTTTTCAATTCCTTACCAAGGTCCAGGTATTTTTTCTGCTTTTCACTTTCTTTCAGTTTTATTCAATTGTCAACCGGGACAATAAAGTCGACAAGCTTACAAGGTCTCTTTTTTTCTTGATTATTATAAAGTCTCGTTTCTGGCCAAGATTAGGTGATCGGTTTTTATGTGCCAGTCCCGTAGGAGTTTATTATCAATATATATATATATATATATATATATATATATATATATATATATATATATATATATATATATAGCAAACCATAATTATTATACTAAAATTGTTGATATAAAATGCGTTCAAATACAACTCATCCTTGCTTCCGAAATACATTTTATATCTTATATTTCAAAGTCTGAAAGTGTGATTATAAGTTTTAATTATTCAGTAAAATAATGAGACCCCTTACGATTAAAGATATTTATTACTTTTCTACTGTGTAAACCTTTCCTTTTTTCTGATATATATTGTCATCCACAGACAAACCTCTTTCGTTCTATTAGAACACTTTAGTGTGGCTAGACAAGCTAGATTCCCGAAGCTGGGATCAAAACCCGGTTGACTCAAACGCCAATCCAAGAGTCTACCATTCGGCCACGAGGGTACATAGAGGAAATTTAAACGCTTATGCGTCACATTTAATTTTGTTTACATATATCCGCTTAACGGCTACCGAGAGCTCGAGTAAAACAATATACAAATTCATATCCGGCTTAAACCTGCTGCTCATATATATATATATATATATATATATATATATATATATATATATATATAAAGATGAGCAGCAGGTTTAAGACGGATATGAATTTGTATATTGTTTTTCTTTTCTCTTGTCAACAAGTTTTGATCTGATATCACCGTCAGAGGAAAATTTTTGTGAAAAATATTACAATTAATTTTGTTTAAAGTAGTTGATATGGAATACAAGAAAAACTGACATAAAATGTTCTGGAGAGACACAATGTCTGTTTATTAAATAAGATATATTTTCTGATCTTCTTGTTAATTCATTTGCTCTCTCTCTCTCTCTCTCTCTCTCTCTCTCTCTCTCTCTCTCTCTCTCTCTCTCTATCTATCTATCTATTTTTTCTCTCTATATTTTCTGATCTTCTCTCTCATATATATATATATATATATATATATATATATATATATATATATATATATATATGTATGTATGTATGTATATTAGTTTTTATGCATATTTAATTGCAAAGATACTTATTTGCGACCACCGGTTTCATGCTGTCTTAACACGGCAATCATCGGGCAGAATAAAACAAATATATATTTATCTGTTATTATATAATAACTCTATCACAGATTTTGAGTACTATCCAAATTATACCGGATTTGGTATTGCACTAATCCTCGAAGTGAGAGAGTGACAACCATAAACTGTTGTTATCTCACGCACACACACACACACACATATATATATATATGTGTGTGTGTGTGTGTGTGTGTGTCTTTGTGTGTGTGTCTGTGTGTCTGTGTATCTGTGTTTGGTGTGTGTGTGCGTGAGATAGAGTGAGGGATGAAGGGAGAGAGAGAGAGAGATGGTGTATTTCTACGTAATATTCCAAGACTTGTAGAATAACATTCTAAACTTGTTGAGTTTTCTTCCAGAGTGATTTACAAAGATCAAGATATTTTGTAGTATTTGATAAAACAAAATATTTAGAAAATTCCAATTCTTGGATTGAACAATATTTATTGCAAGCAGAAAATCTGATTTCCTAGCGGCACTACTGTTTTCTATATTTTGTTGTTATAAGCTGAGCAAAAATATAATCACATCTGATTCAAATATTTGGCATTCATCTCTTCTAATCTTTCAAAGAGAAATTTGACTATCCAATCAGCAAAGAAAACATCAAAGTCTTTTCTTCAATGCAGGAACAAGACTTATAAATCTTCTGTGGGTTTTGTCCGGAGGAGACTATACGTCTTGCGATATTCATCATTTCCTTTGTTTTAAGCAATTTTTCCTTGTCACAGAAATGAAAACCTTTATCTATTTGTGCATTAATCTTTTCTTACACATTGACCTTTTCCTGACTAGATGAAGAATGTTCGGAAATTGTCTTGTTGATGATGACCTTCAAATTAAATTCTTTGGTGTTTTTCTGAAACTCTTTTTCATACAAGACTATTTTCTGCGGTATTCATGCATATTCATTTATATACTGACGAATAGTAAAAACCAGAATATACCGTGATCAAACTAACCTTGTCAACCGGACTTACAATACGCAGACGATGTGTCTTGTAAAGGTTTAATCCCCCTGCACCTCCCAAAAAAAGATATAGAAATTTTTTTACGATTAACCTGTGTACACATGTTAAACTGAATTGTTTAAAATAGAACTGATTATTTGTATAAAAATGAATTTGGGACTAAATTACATACAAATGTTGATAGGTCATAAAACCCAACCAACATAAAAAGAGGTGTCCTGGGAAAGACAATAAACTGCTGTAAAGGGGGGGGGCTCTAGATTTGGAACTCTGATGAGAGTGGAGTACTTTTCTTGTCATTACTCCCAGGAACACACCGACACCGATGAGAATACTTATTCACGTTGTATCCATGGATTACACAATGGATTATACAAACCTGTTTTATAATTATTCCTATTCGATTGGAGAGAGTAGAAATATCTTAGGAAACAAATACCTAATAAATTATATTTAAAGTTTCAATGAACGTAGTTTCTAAACGTCTTCGAATAAAATGACCCTTGATGATTCGACAGGCTGTTAAAATCAATCGATCAATAAATTAATCAATTAATCATGAAAACAGACAGCTAATTGTATGTTTATTTTTGGTGAAAGGTCAAGTGACACTTATAATTTTGAATTTGCCATATCCTCGAAGACAAGTAGCGTTAACACAACTCCTTAAATTGATGGTTGAGCACTTAGTAACAGCTGGTAGTATAAACAACCAAAGAAAAAATAGATAAAATAAATAAAACAAACAAAAGACACAAGAAATATGGATGCCAGATAAACTTTAGCAAATTCAAAATGCTGCTTCGATTTTATATGAAAATAACTGTCTCAAGGGACGTAGAGGTAAAACTTTTCGGTAATGACATTTTGTAAAATTTGTACTATTGGGTACTATAAACTTGTGGGTCCAACTATGAAAAAAAAAAAAAAAAGAATCAGCCTTACATGCAATTTCCTATATTCATTTTTACAATTCAATTTAATAAGCTCAAAATTTGCTCAAAAGTGTTTTTAACCTTTTTCAATATGTTCAATATATTTCGTTTGGATTATTCATTTCTTGGCTTTTTTTAACCTTTTTCAATATGTTCAATATATTTCGTTTGGACTATTCCTTTCTTGGCTTTTTTTTAACCTTTTTCAATATGTTCAATATATTTCGTTTGGATTATTCCTTTCTTGGCTTTTTTTTTTTAACTTTTTTCAATATGTTCAATATATTTCGTTTGGATTATTCCTTTCTTGGCATTTTTAAAACTTTTTTCAATATGTTCAATATATTTCGTTTGGATTATTCCTTTCTTGGCATTTTTTTTAACCTTTTTCAATATGTTCAATATATTTCGTTTGGATTATTCCTTTCTTGGCTTTTTTTTAACCTTTTTCAATATGTTCAATATATTTCGTTTGGATTATTCCTTTCTTGGCTTTTTTTTAACTTTTTTCAATATGTTCAATATATTTCGTTTGGATTATTCCTTTCTTGGCTTTTTTTTAACCTTTTTCAATATGTTCAATATATTTCGTTTGGATTATTCATTTCTTGGCTTTTTTTTTAACCTTTTTCAATATGTTCAATATATTTCGTTTGGATTATTCCTTTATTGGCTTTTTTAAAAACTTTTTTCAATATGTTCAATATATTTCGTTTGGATTATTCATTTCTTGGCTTTTTTTAACCTTTTTCAATATGTTCAATATATTTCGTTTGGATTATTCCTTTCTTGGCTTTTTTTTAACCTTTTTCAATATGTTCAATATATTTCGTTTGGATTATTCCTTTCTTGGCTTTTTTTTAACCTTTTTCAATATGTTCAATATATTTCGTTTGGATTATTCATTTCTTGGCTTTTTTTTAACCTTTTTCAATATGTTCAATATATTTCGTTTGGATTATTCCTTTATTGGCTTTTTTAAAAACTTTTTTCAATATGTTCAATATATTTCGTTTGGATTATTCATTTCTTGGCTTTTTTTAACCTTTTTCAATATGTTCAATATATTTCGTTTGGATTATTCCTTTCTTGGCTTTTTTTAACCTTTTTCAATATGTTCAATATATTTCGTTTGGATTATTCCTTTCTTGGCTTTTTTTTAACCTTTTTCAATATGTTCAATATATTTCGTTTGGATTATTCATTTCTTGGCTTTTTTTAACCTTTTTCAATATGTTCAATATATTTCGTTTGGATTATTCATTTCTTGGCTTTTTTTACCTCGTTCATATCTTCTCGCAGAATCAGATTAAATTTTAAGGGGAGGCATCATTAAATAAATAAGATTAATTTTGTCTTACTGATGTGTTGGCAAAATGAAACATCGTTTGTCGTTGCACCTTTGTAAGGAAATCAGTTCTGATGATTTATTTTTTACCCAAGAAGACTATCAGTATCACCATTAATAATAACTTATGCGCCCATTAACTTTTAAGTTACCTGAGAATCAGAATGTGTTCACTCTGTGAAATATATTTCTGATTTAGCGTCGATGTGGCAAACCCATGTGTAGTCTATTTGTAAGTATTTTTGACTAAAACATACTTCTCCATAAATATCATATATTATTTTATAACTTTTATGTGATTTACACGTCTCAGTAGCCACAAATTTGTTGAAAAATCTATGAGTAATTCTGGACATTTTATGATTATTAAAATAATTTTCCACTGAACTAATTCAAAATAATGAAGACTTTACATTTATAGAAAAAATTGGAAACATATATTATTATTATCCTTTTTTTCAATAGTATACCCCTTATGGATTGAGTAAACATCATATTTTCCCTCTCATTCATACTCTTGATCAGTAATCTTTTTTGACAGGTCAACAGGGATCCGATATATGATATTAACATCGAGGAGCAACCGATTATGGAATAAATCTTTGAAAGGTTCACATCAACTTTTCAAAATTGTATCTTTACACTTGATCCAAGTCTACACATCACTAGATCTAAAAGGATCGACAGTCAAGTGGGTCATAAAAACATGATGTTTTAGGATTGATTGCCAAGTTTATTGAAATCTAGATGGAGATCATTTGCTATCTCAAGTCATCATTTGAATGATTGCCTTCTGATGTTTCAAATTGATTGATTTTAACGGCCTCTCAATCCGTCTAGCATTATTTTATGTAGACATTTTAGGCAATCACTTTCATTGTGCGTTCATATTGACATTTTTTTATGCAAATGATTCTAAAGTGTTTTTTTTTTTCTTTTTCATTTTTCACCCGAATACGATTAATTTTTAAACAAATTTACTTGCCACACTCCCCAGATCTTCAGATGAAGTTTAAGCCATTACCAAGGACTGCATATTTGGAGGGCCTTACTCCTTTGCAGGGATAACAGTCAGTGTATTTTACACCCCATCAATAGTGCTGCCATGGTTGATGGTTCGTTCTATTCAAGTACGTAATTCTTGGGTTTGATTATCGTGGAATAATGCTTCATACAAGTCTACTGAAGGTAACCGATTAGAATGTACCAGAGTTTATCTGTTTTTAAGAATATCAGAGTAATGATTTTCTTTACAGCTATCCAGATTTGGTTACAATGCAAAATTACTTTTGTATTTTTCTCAAAGAACAGGTTGATTGTGGAGAAGACTAGGTGTAACCCTGTATAACGGAACGTTAAACACAGTTTTGGATTTCAAAGCTGGCTAGAGGTTACTGCCAGCTATGAAAATATTCAATATGGTTTTGGGTGAAAAAAATTACCATTGAACTTGATTAGAAAAATAGCTGATTTTGGATGTATTTTCAGCATGGAAGAAGATTTGGATCATGAAGACATGTGTATATAATGACAGCCTTTTGAGGTGAAAAATTGAATGGTGTTTCGACTACAAATAGAACGAATCTACTCGTATTGATAGAGAGAGAACACTAATGCAATTTTGCTAACAGTCGGTCAAGATAAAACCTCATATAAGCGTATAAACATCAGCCAGCCAACTCACATACCTGCACACTCATCAGAGGAGATTCAAGCACTTCACTAAAATGCAATAGTTAACTTAAGACCGACAAATATATAGGCAGGCCAGACGCTATATTTTATTTTGTATAACTGTTGATGACATACTGTACTTGATTGTATTTCACATAATATACTCCTATTAAACAGTTTATATTTCATCAAGTGTATTTTTGTTCTTCCGGGGAAAGGACCGACTTATCCTTTTCAGAACATTCATCAACAGAGATTACCAGGGTTTAAAATAAAAAAAAAAGTATCCTTGGCCTATAAAAAACTCGACATTTTTGAAATATCAAGCACGACAATCCATGACTGCGAATGTGCGATTCAGACAGTTTCGATTTATAAAAATCCCAACATTTTGAGAATTGCAATAAGAGTGAGATTTCGCAAAAGCTTGTAAACTGAACTCTACATCGACGTATTTGAAGTGTGAGAGTTATTTTATATTAGTCGTAACCAATCAACGCAACCTTGGTGTGGAGAGGTTTGAATTTATACAAGTCTAATTGTATCATTTCATGGTTGTTCTCATCATACCAGTCCGTATGTTTATGGTTTTTGCTGTCTAAAATACGTGGTACATTCAATAAGTTTCAAAACTTTTTTTGTACAGGCATTTAAAATTGTCGTACACTCTTGAAAATTCAGTATCTTATTGCTATACATCTTATGATATGACTGACCAATTTTTATGATTTCAGGTTCAAATGAAAAGCTACAGCAGAGATTGGAAACACCCTACTAAAGCCTGATTGTCACAGCTGGTGAATTTCACAAATTCAATCTGGACGTAAGGATAATTTTGACAAACAATATGCAATAAAATTATGTTTTAAACATGGAAAATTTGCCACAGAAACAACATATGGAATGCTTCAGACTGGTTTTAGACCATCTTGCCTGAATCAAACATCAGTTTTTGTGTGGCATAAGAAGTTCAAGGAATTCGGGGAGTCTGTGAAAGATGATGAGATGTGTGCGAGGAGCAAGGAAGTCAATACACTTGATTTGATTGGCCAAAGGGTTAGGGTTAGGGTTATTATTGAGGTTTTAAGGGAGTTCAAGAAGAGATTCCGTCGGAAGAGGCCAGGACTCTTCAAATCGTATCAGTGGCATTTCCACCAGGGCAATGCACCAGTCCACAACTCCATCCTTGTCACAGACTATTTGACCGAGATGGGCATCAAGACAGTTCCTCAGCCTCTCTATAGTCCACACTTTGCTCCTTGTGACGTTTGGTTATTCCCTAAGCTTAGAGGCTGTTGTTATGAGAGAATTGAGGAGATGAAAGAGGCTGCTACGAAGGTCATTGACACGCTCACACAAGAGGACTTCCATGGGGCCTTCCAAAAGATGTTGGAACAGTCCAACAAGTGCATTGCAGCCGAAGGAGATTACTTGGAAGGGGACTAGAGTTTCATTTTATACTATTAATAAAAGTGTCCATACGAAAAAAGTCTGGAAACTAATTTAATGATCCGCGTATCTGATATTGAAGATACCCTTTAATTGTCTTGGAGATACCATTTGAAGATGTCCAATGCTCCATCAAGTGATTAAGTAGTAATTGAATCAACTCGAGCACTAGATACGTCTAGCTATAAGAGTTTTTTCTTTTAATGATGTGTGTACTTACCAACTCCGACCTCCAAGCAGTATGTAACACAATGTTAATGTTTAAGCAAAGTAAAACCGATTTGAATTCAGATTTCTCTATCTCATAAAATGGTTGCCTTTCAAGCGGAAAGAACACAGAGTTTCAAACTATTCATCAGTTGCTGAGAGAGAAGAGATGAATAGATTAATTTCCCGAGGACAGAAAGGGAAACGTAAACACTTTCGCCCAGTATTCCATTTTGACAATAATAGCTGTCATGCTAAATTCGCCTTGGCTTGCCTGTTATTAATTCATGCATTTTTCTTCTTGATTCCAAGTTTTAATTTTGTCTCGTCATAGTTGTGATCCGTTCCAGATGTAAATCCTCATAGGGGACGAACATACAAGAGATCTCGAATTTTACACTCAAAAATGATAACAGGAACATGAATTCCAAGATGTTATGATAATCCGAAATATCTAATGGAATTATAAGATTTTTCTAGCGTGTACTATCTAAATAGTAATGCTGCTTTGTACACGAAACCATGGCTTATCCAAGATTCAACCTCTGATGAAAAATTTCTTAGCCGCTCAATGCTATATATATATATATATATATATATATATATATATATATATATATGTGTGTGTGTGTGTGTGTGTGTGTGTGTGTGTGTGTGTGTGTGTGTGTGTGTGTGTGTGTGTGTGTGACCATCTCTCTGTTTTTTTGTGTGTACGTGAGGGGTTGAAAAGAATTTATTTTTCAGAAATAATATTTCAATGTAGAACAAGCTCTTATTGTAAGATATTTCTTGGATGCTCAGGGGTAATTGCAATGATTCTTTGGACCCGAAATCATGGCTTATTCCAGATACATCCTCTGATGTATGTTTTATTTTTCTTAGTATATATATATATATATATATATATATATATGTGTGTGTGTGTGTGTGTGTGTGTGTGTGTGTGTGTGTGTGTGTGTGCGTGTGTGTGTGTGTGTGTGCACTCACGTGTGTATGTTGAGTCTGTTTAGAAAGAATAATGGTATTTAAATTTTTCTAAATAATATTTTACAAAATGTTCTTCTGACCAAAGTGGTATTGTTACTTCTGGAGAGCCGTGAAATATGTAAAATAGATTAAATTAATACACCGTTGCATTTGTCACAGGTCATTTTAAAGAATGATAACATTTCTTTTGATGTACTTTAATCAAACCTAATTTAAAGAATAGTATTAAGAGGCTTTTCTCATTGTTGTACCATTTAAACAAATTTGGCGATTGACAGCGAAGTGTAGTATCACATGACAACAACCAACATGAATGAAAAAGTGTGAGAATCTAATTCTTAAATACATTTAAATCTTCCTGTCAAAAAATATCTTATTAAGAGTTGCTTCTTTTTTAAAGTCAAAGCATCGAGTATTTCGAAAGAAAACCTGAAAATATATACAACCAACAGTTTAAACTGTTGGTTGTATATATTTTCAGGTTTTCTTTCGATAATTATATGGCGCATTGGGATTTCAATTCATATATATTTTTTTATTATCATATACTTATGATGCTTCCTTGGGAAAATTCTCTTTTTACTATATTCACACATCAATCTTTAAGAAAATCTCTATAGAGAACAAATAAACTCTTAAAACCATATTTAGATACGGATCAAATTCCGTTTAGTAATTCATCTGAGAGTTGCCAAATATGCCATCTTAAATTTTTTTTTTCTTACAATCATTTTTCTGAAATAAACCAATTTAGTCATTAAATTTTGTATGGTATTGCTCTTTTCGATCTGATAAGGAATTTTTGTTTTAATAATGAGTTACTCTGTGAGCGAAAAAATCTAGTTGGTTGGTAGACTTAGTTTTTGTAATCTGTCTTGACTACATTTTCCGTTCGACGAGAAATATGGAAAAAATGTCGATCATAATTGGCTTTAAGATGATTTTCAATTACACTCTGGCAAGTGAACTGTCTATATAAGAAAATAATACTTTCTTATATCATGAATTTGTTTTTAGATGGGGGTGATGATTTTACATAAAATATCTATTTGTATAACAGGTGGTATTATTTTTGTCAAAGTCTCTTGTTGCTTCTTACTCGTCTATTAGGTTTTAAATTTTAGCAATAAAAAATTAGTTTACTTTTTTGGACTGGAGAAGTGTAATGATTTGTTTTACATTTTAATGCATATCCATCGTTTTTGTTGTTAATTTTCATCTTATTAAAATAAAAAAAGATAAACGATCTTATGATTTACAAAGGGTTTTCTGCATTTGTCTGTCACAGACACGATTAAATATTAATAATTATTTGTTAATTATTAGAAAAAAATTAGATGAATGTTGTAATTTTGTTAATGAAATTCCTTTTTTTTCATAAATAATTCATTATGATTATTTAACAGTCATAAATTCCAGCTTGTATACCCCTTCCATGGGCTAAATTGGCCATTCCATGGAAATTTGAATTGAAAATTGCAAATGTCTCAAAGAATAGTATAAACCATACAAGGAGCACATGTTTATGGGTAAAAAATCGTATGGAAATCTACGTATGACCTCGAAATTGCCCCATATTAAGAATAATTTATTATTTATTAGGCTTTGTAAATAAATATGCATGAGCTAAAAAGTCAACGAAGAGTCAAACGGTCATATATACCACACATGATCTACGTTCAACATCCAACAGGTAATAGAGAACAAAACCCTGAGATTATGGGTTTGTTCATCAGGTTTAAAGATTCTTTATTATAATTTTTTTACGATCATGCTTTTATAAATACCTTGAAAAAGCCTGAATTGTATGTGGATATAAGAAATCAAATATTTAATATGGATGTTTTCCAAATAACCGTGGCAGAACTAAAAAGAAACCACTTTAGAGAGATAGCATGTATACCCTTGTTTTAGAATATCTATATATGGGCATTATGTTGTATCACGGAGTTTTCATGTTTTAAGATATACAGAAAATATTTCTACGTTTTTTATACTCAAAGATAGGTATTTTTGAGGTTTTTTAAATTTAAATCTGTTTTTAAGAAGAAAAACATTTCTAAGTAATAGATAATATATTACTAAATATTTCAGGTAAATAATTAAGAAAAGCAATTTGAAAATATTAGTGTTTCGTCTTAAATTAATATACGAATAAGCTAGAAAGCATTTTTAATGATTGAGACAGAATTTCAATTATAAATTTCAACGCAACCATTTCATATTTTTTCGATAAAACTGTCACCCTTAAAACACCCTTTCTTAAAAAAAAGTTTTCTTAATGGTATATCAGCATTCATGGGTTATTTAAAGCCAAAACCATCCTTGTCGAAGAAAAAATAATGGTCATCTTCAACCCATAGCTAAGCGAGTAAGGAGCTACATACCTTTTCTGTGGGTAATGGTCTGTAAGTGAACATAATAACATGATTGGATTTTAAACTCGCTAACTTCAAGGTCTCAGCTAGCATACTTTCCATTAATGTGAGAGGATTCTCCTCTCTCAGAACTTTCATTAAAATAATATGTAAAAAAACAGGATTCG
This sequence comes from Sepioteuthis lessoniana, assembly GCA_963585895.1. NCBI lineage: Eukaryota > Metazoa > Mollusca > Cephalopoda > Myopsida > Loliginidae > Sepioteuthis > Sepioteuthis lessoniana. The sequence continues at coordinate 79,156,995 of OY757931.1, read as the reverse complement.
CCCACAATTAAATATGAACAATATGCACCTGTACTGGTATTCTAATAATCTTCAAGAATAGTCAATGTTTCGTCCAAGCACACTCTACTTTTATATATGGTGAAAGATTATTAGATTGTGATAGTCATCAGAGAAAGGTAATTAATGTTTTTTTTAATTTCATTTTATATTTGTAAATTGAATTAATTTCAGTGGAGTATCCAATATTATTCTTTAACAATATTGATTAAATAAGTGTACCTTATATAACCCCGTATAATGCGACTTCCTGAGACGTAAGTTTTAGATTGATATTAGGCTATACGCAAATTGAACTACCAGCTTGCCTAAGTTAGACTTAGGCAAGCTGGTAGTCCTATAATTTACCGCTACAAGTATTTCTAGATGACATCAGGTTATACAATAGTATATACTATATGATCGACGTGTCGGTCACATATTGTCAATTTTGGCTGTTTCTCGAAAGTTTTCCACAAGTAACATATAAAATAAGAGAGAATGTTGGATCAAATGGGTTGCCCCAGTTAATACAGTTGCATTGTGGGTAATTTCTCCTATTATATTCGTGTCCATAAGAGGTTAGAGAAATTAGGATTAACATTTTTCCCCAAAAAGCGCAATCTGAGGTGAACTAATTGAAATGTTCGAAATAAGGGCATTTCTACTTATTGTAAATATTTTTAGATATTTTTCCTTGGACTGAAAATTTACTGTTAAGACCGATTTTAAAAACTGACTCTACAAACCAATTCGATATTTTTTACAGATAAAATCAGGGTTTTTGGAGAAAATTGCCTATAATGATAAAAATTTAATTGGTTATTTCAGATACAATGGTAAGGGAAATTATTTAACGAAGGATTTTCTGAACACACGAATAAATCATTAACAGAATTCGATCTATAAGAGATATTGTATTGATTGTGTATGTTTTGTGAAAAGATTTCTTTTTTCAAAGGATGATATGAGAAGATAATATAAAAAGGGAAATGCCTGAAAAGAAAGAAATAGATAAATGAATATATAATCTGAAAATGCATGATACATAGATGTAATTCTTTCTGAAGAATAAACCTTTTGCATTTTGCAGGTGCTAAGTATAGCTTTATTTAATTTTGATAAAAGGGAGAAACGTACAGTGCTTTTTGATTTAATTTGTAATTCTATCTGTTTTAATTAACAGAATTGATTATATGCCATGAATAACGTATGCCATAGGATTCCACTGTGCACATTAGGTACTTCTTAAGACTCTGGAAAAAAAACATCACTGTATTTCGTTGCATTCTTTATATTAGTCTGACGAATATTTCTTCAAAACAATTATGTACAAACTGATTCAGTTCCGAATTGAAAATGTTCTTGGTTCGATAAATCTTTATTTCGTAGTCTATTTCTTCCTTCTCTCAAACGTAGCTTTAGAAAATAACTGCACGAATAAGTGTTCCATACAGGTAATTAACGTCTATACAAGAGTAATGAACAGCTTTCTTATTATGAATGAACCTTCTTTGTAACGATGAAAATATGTTTTTCTCATTATGGTTAGATATGGTATCAAGGTACTCTTCAAAAACATATTTCGTTGTACGAATGATACTTTTTGAAGTGAAAAATCAGTCAACAAAGTGATTTATTACACGGGTGTACACATAGGAACTCACAAATGGATATACTGTTGCTATATTTTTGAGATGGAAATCAAAAGGATGATCCAACACGCAAATACAGTGACACTGAATTAATCATAGAAATAATACCCAGCTTTCCATCTTGGATTAGTGTAATCAGTTATCCTGTATACAGATTTAATTTTTTGACAAGAATCTTTAGTAAGGTTAGTCTGATGCTTTCGGGACACTGATCGTGATGCTGATTTTCAGGAGCCCAAAATATTTTTTTCCTCTATATTAAAAGCAATTAATTAGACATTTTAACGGAGGAAAATAGAAAAAAAAATAAAAGGTAGTGATTTAAAAAATTATTCTTGATTGTCCGTGTCAATCCAGCCAGATTTAAGTGAAAACAACTTATTCTGAGAGAATTCAGACCAATTTCAGAAAATAGGTCTTCTGGTTGAGCTTGACAATAGATTTTCTGGTTGAGCTGAAAAAACCTTTCAGGTTTAGCTAGAAAATAACCCTTCTGGTTAAGTTTGAAAATAGGTCTTCTGGTTGGGCTTAAAAAACACCGTCCTGGTAGAGCTTGAAAATAGCTCTTCTTGAGAGCTTAAAAACTGGTTATCTGGTTTAGTTTGAAAATAGGTCTTCTGGTTGAGCTGAAAATAATCCCTCTGGTTGAACTTGAAAATATGTTTTCTAGTTGAGCTTGAAAAAAAGTCTTATGGTTTAGCTAAAAATATCCCTTCAGTTTGAGCTAGAAAATAACCCTTCTGGTTTAAATTGAAAATAGGTTTTGTGGTTGAACTTGAAAATAAGTCTTCTGGCTAAGATTGAAAATAGCCCATCTGGTTGGGCTTAAAAATAACTGTTCTGGCTGAGCCTGGATATAGATCTTCTGGTTGAGTTTTAAAATAGGTCTTTAAGTTGAGCTTGAAAATAGATCTCCAGGTGTAGCTAAAAATAGCCCTTATGTTTGAACTGGAAAATGGCTAGTCTGGTTAAGATTGAAATAGTCTTTCTGGTTGGGTCTGACTGTTACTCAGCACTGTTGACTATTTATCAATGTTAGAATGATTTAGATATATATAATCTCTCAGGGCTATTCTTTATAAATAAAGCAAATTAAGCACACACACACACACACACACACACACACACACACACACACACATATATATATATATATATATATATATATATATATTTAAAAAAACAGAAATTTAGAAATAGTATTAATTTCCATAAGAAAATACATTTCGCTTATTCAAGCTCGTTAGATGGGATTCCAATGGAATTCTACTTGACAAGCTTGAGTAAGTGAAATAAATCTATTATGGAACTGAATAGTATTTCTAAGTTTCTTGTTTTTTTAAACAAAAATATATATTTTGGTCTGAGGGTCATTTTGCATTAAACAACCATTCTTTGAGCACTCTTTCTTTTTATAATTACAGCCAACATCTATTTGTTATATATATATATATATATATATATATATATATATATATATATATATATATATATATATATATATAAATACCAAATAAATATTGGCTGTAATTATCAAAAGAAAGAGTGTTCAATGAATGGTCATTTAATGCAAAATGACCCTCAGACCAAAATATATATTGTCAGGCTATATATATATATATAAATATATAGCCTGACACATACTTATTATTGACATTATTTTGTAATCTACTTATTCACTGTATAATTTTTGACATTTTTAGTTGATATTCTAAAATCTAAGTGTATTGACAAAAGAACTTGGTTTAAAGGGATTTTTTGAAAATGAAATGTTTCAATGATTTCACAAAATTATGAAATTATTACATTTACAAGAGAAATATTTGCTTCAAAATATTATTTTCCTGTCAATACACACAGTTCGAAGGAGAATACGAACTCGAAACAATAAGTCTGTTGCGTGACACATATTGGCCCAGTCGACTGGGGCTGTAGAATACACCGACTGCATCTCTGCAGAGGATGAAGTCTCCACAATAAGTTTCCCGGATAGGACACTAAATAAAGTTATGGTGAAGTTCTAGTAACGCTCCCTAGTTTACTCTGGCCTGGAGTGGTAGCACCTGATAGGGTCCTTTTTATGGGTCAAATGAAACTGTTTGACATTTAAACTGTGTACCTATGCAAAACTGAATTGCTTAAAATAGAACTGTTTGATCACTTAATAGTGTGTAAAGAAATGACTGATTTTTAATTGAATTGTTAGAGATACATTTCAATGCTTTGAATCATCTAACTTTGACAAGTTACGCTGAAGTGTTAGGAATAGAAATTAAGTAAATGGAAGTATTTGTATTAGATAGAAATAAGTGAAACCATTTATTTGGGTGCAAAAAATGAGGTCAGCCTTGTTTAAAAATGTTATATACAAGATATGTTTAGAAATCATAAATATATATATATATATATATATATATATATGTGTGTGTGTGTGTGTGTGTGTGTGTGTGTGTGTGTGTGTGTGTGTGTGTGTGTGTGTGTTTATTTGGTCCAGTTAAACCGGAATTGGGAGAAATTCTACCAGGACAAGAAAACTATTCAAGACTGAACATTTACATTTTCCTGGTAAAAAGCTCAATGTAACAGACATTACTGAGCCGGAAAAATTATTAAATAAGAGATGTGAATTATTAGCTAGGTGTAGACATAGGGCTAAATTTAAACTATAGATAAGTAACATAAATATTTAAAAAAAAAAAAAACATAGGATTAAATTGCGAATTAATGTAAATGAATAAAAATAAAATAAAATGTTAGATAGAAAATGTGAAAAAAACATATCATAAATACGTACTAATCATTAAAGGTGTAACTGATTAATAGGTTCTAAATAAATTTGATTTAAAAAAAAAAGTTGAATTTAATTAAATCCTGAAATAATTTTAATATAATTTTTGCTGTATCGTAACGTAAATTTATTGAATAAAGTTATTTTTCTAAATTAGTATTAAATATGTAGTTTTAAGTTGAAAAATAATTAGAATTTTGAAAAAAAAAATTTAAATCAATTTACCATAATTCTAACCGACAATAAAATAAAAAACGGAAGTGGGCTAAATGAGGAGATAACACTTCACCCCTCTTCTATCCTATCCCACCCTTCTTTCCTGTGTCTATTCTGATTTATTTTATCTATAGGATCTAAAGAAGTCCTGTTAAATTTTTTTGTGTTTTTTTGATTTTCCAAAAACACATAACAGGATGGAAATAAATGTATAATCCGAATGTGACCCGTTTGTTGTTTTTTTTTCTTAATGAAAGTATATATATATATATATATATATATATATATAGGATTTGACATTAAATAACCTAAACTGATCGATCTGCCATAAAACCGAACCAAACTAAAGCAAACTAGTTGAATATGGAGATTTCCTTTGAATAATCTTTATTTATGTGATTAATATTTTTGTTACTGTCGACATGTACGCGTATGGGACATATTTTTGATATTCCTCACAGCCCAGTGAAGGGTGTTTAAATATTTCCTGTAGTAAATATGAATATAGATATTCTTTTGTATTCCAGTAAGTATGTCTCATATTAGCAGGGAATCGGAAAGATAAAAATATTTATTTCAAAATGGCATTTGTGCAAAGCAATTTTTTTTATTACAACGGGTGTTTCTTCAACATAGCTATTGATTTGGGGAGAAGCGGGTCATCCACCCACAGATGAACAGATCAATGGCATCACCTGGATGGGACATTTTTATTGAGAGCGATTGTCTAAACAGCTGGAAGGGTTTCGACTGAATTACAACTGGCAGAAAATGCCGCATCAGTTCATTCTATTGCATTAGAAAGTTGCTGCTTACATATCTTAAGAATATAACCTTTTGTCCACCACTCTTAGAAATGTGGCATTGGAAGTCGATTTTAGAACTTTGATATGTTTATAAAGAATCGATCGGCAATTGGGTGTTTCAAAGAAGCTTGAAGTTACCGTTTATACAAACACAAAAACCACCATCACCACAAAAACGATAACAACAGCAACGGCTGCAGTAGTAGCATCTACTAAAGTGTTCAAGCGACAGGAAGGTGTGTGCTGTCACACTTCAGTGAAAAAAATGTGTTAAAAATGGTAAAAAAAAAACTGACATTGGGAGAAAGGAGGAACAACAGCAAGAAAAATGCTACTAATACTACTAGTTCTCTTCCTCCATTTTCTAATACTTCTACTTCTTCAAATAATAATAATAGCGCTCGAAGAAAATGAAACCTAAAAATACTTGGGTATCTTGGAGGCTGACACCATCAAACAAGTGCAAATGAAAGACACGATCAGAAAAGAATATCTCAGGAGAACGCGAAAACTACTCGAGACAAAACTCTTCAGCTGAAACCTCATCGAATGAATAAATACTTGGGCTGTGCCTCTAGTCAGATATTCGGGAGCCTTTCTCAAGTGGACCAGAGAGGAACTTAAACAAATGGACCAAAGAACAAGAAAACTAATGACCATGCATAAGGCATTACACCCTAGAGACGACGTTGACAGATTATATGTATCAAGAAAAGAGGACGGAGGAGACACCGTTGCATCGGAGACACCGTTGACACATCCATACAACGGTTCGAAGACTACATAGAAAAACAGGAACGAGGACTAATTCCAACCATCAGAAAGGATATGGAAAACACGATAAACGAAAGAATGACAACAATTAGGAAACAAAAATGGGAAGGAAAACAACTCTATGACCGCTTTAAGTCTAATAAACAACATCTCACACCAGAAAACCTGGACCTGGCTACTAAAAGGAAACTTTAAGAGAGAAACGGACAGCACAGGACAATGCCATAAGAACCAATCATATCAAAGCGAGACTATATAAGACGCAATAAAACAGTAAATGTACGCTATGCGGTGACAGAGACGAAACAATCAATCACACAATAAGCGAATGCAGCAAATTAGCACAGAAGGAGTATTAAACGAGGCACGACTGGGTTGGCAAGGTGATCCACTGGGAAATGTGCTGGAAATTTCAATTCGACCATACAAACAAATGGTATATGCACAACCCGGCACCTGTCCTAGAAAATGACTCGCATAAACTCCTCTGGGACTTTGATATACAAACGGATCACCTAATCCCGGCCAGAAGACCAGACCTCATAATAAAAAAACAAAACAAAAAACAACAGAATCTGCAAAATTGTAGACTTTGCTGTCCCGGCGGACCACAGAATAAAACTGATGGAAAGTGAAAAGAAGGATAAGTACCTCGACCTTGCTAGAGAATTTAAAAAGCTGTAGAACATGAAAGTAACGATTGTTTCAATATTGATTGGTGCGTTAGGCACAATAACTAAAGGATTATTAAAAGGCCCGGAGGATTTGGAAGTTGGCAAACGGGTAGAGACTATCCAAACGACAGCAATGTTAAGAACGGCCAGAATCCTGAGACAAGTCCTGGAGACTTGAGGAGACTTGCTGTCACTCAAATCCCAGTGAAAACCATCAGCTAACACTGATGTGAAAAACTCTAAAGGATTAAATAATAATATTGTCATAAGGACCGATTACATTAAAGCAAAAATTGATAATACTTAACAGAATGTTTTCAGAATAGCAAATTTAGGTTTTGTTAAGGTAGAGATGAAAGGGTTAATAGCATATGAGAATGTTGCACACTAGAATAAATCACCGGATGAAAGTGATCTAGTGTCATCTTCATCTTAATTTTTTTCTTTCTCCACTCATGTCCATTTCATTGCAATTACATATGTTTCCTCTAAGTATTTTCATCTATATAAATCATCATCATCATCATCATTATCATCATGTCGCCCTGCCAGCACGGATCTCCCTGGCCCGCTCTCACCACCCGTCTCTATCGTCCTTCGCTCCTGGAAGTTCTTCCAGGCTATATCCTGTATCAGCACAGGGCTGTTACAAGTAGGTTCTAGCTTCCTTTGCTCGTATATGTGAAGTGGTCCACCGGACTATATCGCTTATGAGTTTGTCCTTACCTCTCCAGCGGTATTCCAAATGTCTGACTCGTCTAACTTGGACACTTTTCGTGATTGGCAGTAGGTGGCCGTACAGCTGCTGTTTTGTGGGGTGTTGCCTCCAGGACTTGTTCTGTATAGCTCGCAGTATTTTTGTGTAATTTCCATCAAGCTTTTTCTCCATACATTTAGTTAGCGTCTATGTAGTGCATCCAGATAGCAGTATCGACACGACCGCTGTTTGGAAAAAAAAACGCGTTTTATTTTATCGGTCAAGTCTGACTTCCATATGACTCATGACCTATTGATCGCTGTCCATGCCTTAGGTAATCACGTGTTGATATCTTTTTCAGTTGATGAAGCACTGCATCCGAGGTAGGTTAACTTTTCAACTAGTTTCAAAGACCCACATTTTCGTGTGAAGATGTCACCTCTTTGATTAAATCACATGTATTACGTCTTAACTGCGTTGACATTAAGCCCTATGCCTGCAGCTACTCGTTCCAGGCTATTTAGAGAGGTTACTGCTTGGGTGGGTTTATTTGCCCGAAGCGCTATGTCATCGGCGTAGTCAGCATCCGTAATTGTTTGTACGGAGAATCTTCTACTTCATTACTTTTCCTCTTTGAAACCGTTTTCTTTCATTAAAACTATCGACGTTCTAAGCACTAATCTAGGCAGATGATAAACAGATATGGGTCTAATGTGTCTGGTTTGAGCACACTTGCTACAACATCGAAGTAGTATGCATCTCCATCCGGTGTGATGACTTTTTCTTTCGTGTATTTTTAGAGCATCATCATGGCTGCGACGGTTTCTTTGGGTAAACCTTAAAACAGAAGTATTTGCTCAATCGCACACGAGACGACCAAGAAGACATGGTGAAAAAAGAGAAAATTCAAGAGTAAATATGGACCTCTTGTGATTACAGCACAAAATTATGCCATAAGAACCTACAAAATCAAAGCTAAAATTGATAATTCGCCACAGACTAGCACGTTTAAGTTCTGTAGCGAAAGAAAACAAATATTTAATCTTATAATAAGCGAATTAATTAAACTAGACCATAAAACCCTCAGGGATTTCAAGATACAAACGGATCAACTAATCTCGACCAGAAGGCAACATCTAATATTAATCAACAAGAAAAAAATGTCTAAGGCCTTGCATCTCAAAGATGATATTTACAGACTATATGCTTTGAGAGAAGAGGGTAACTGGAAGAGAACTTGACAGCATTGAAGAGAGCGAGGATACATCAATACAATGACACGAAATCTACATAGAAAAGCGCAAAGGAAGACTGATTACAGTCACAAGAAAAAATTCTGACAATACAAGAATTTAAAAAAAAAAACGAAAATAACAAGAAAACAAAATTGGGAGGAAAAATAACTTTATGCATGTTTTAAGATACAAACAAGTGACATCTAACACGAAAATCTTGAACATAGCTAAAAAGGGAAATCTTAAGAAAGAGACGAAATCTCTTCTAACAGCTGCACAAAGCAACGCGATAAGGACTAAGACGCAACAAAACAGCAAATGTAAGTTATGTGGTGATAGAGGCAAAACGATCAATCACATACTAAGCAAATGCCGCAAACTAGCACAAAAAGAATACTACACTAGATACGACTGGGTGGGCATGTTAATCCCCTGGGAATTGTACAGAGTAATTGAAATTTGACAATACGGACAAATTATATATACACAACCCATAAATCCATCTTGGAAAGTAAACACACAAACTCCTATGGGATTTTAAAATACATACGGATCACTTAATCATGTCCAGACGACCAGACCTAGTAATGATAAAAACAAAAAGAGAACTTGACGAATTAGGGACTTTGCTGCCCCGATTGACCACAATGTAAAATTGAAAGAAAACGTAAAGAAGAGCTTGCTTAGGAATTGAGAAAACTATAGAACATGAAAGTGACAAAAAAAAAACAACAACAAAGGATTGATAGAAGGACTTTAGTACTTGGAAATAAGAGGACACGTGGAGACCATCCACACTACAGTAATATTAAGATCGCCCAGAATTCTAGCAAGAGTCTTGGAGACTTTGGGAGACTCAATCTCCTGTGCGAAACTATCGGTTAACACTGGCGTGAAAAACTTATAAAAGAGTAAAAACGATAAGAATAGGCAAAACAAAGATTAACAGAAAAAAAATACTAGAAAAAAATGAGAAGAAAAACAAATCCCGCGACCAAAAAAGCGAAATTTTCTTGAGGAAACTTGAACATTGCTAAGAGTCACCTTAATAGAGAAAGAGAATCTCTTTTAATAGCAACACAAAATAACTGCATGAGGACAAAATAATATAAGTAGGTTATATCTGTATTATAAACGAAATGATCACTCATATAATAAGCGAATACATCTAGATAGGACAAAAGAATATAAGATTAGACACGACTGGAAATTGTGCCAAAAGTTTAAATTTCACCAGACAAAGAATGATTTACGCTCAAGCTAGAATCCGTCCTAGGAAACCAGACGAACAAACATCTGTGGAATTTTCAGATACAAACAGATCATCTAAAATAAAGAGAACCTACCGGTTAGTGGTTTTTGCCTTTCAATCGGACCACAGAATGAATATTTAAAAAAAATGAAATTACGAAAACAGAGACTAGTAATTTAAAATTGCAAAAGATGAATAAGAACTGGAAATACTAATACACGGAATTATCATATACAATCAGGACATAGAAATGGAATTTGGCATAGAAAAATTTACCATGCTAGTAATTAAAAGTGGCAAACGACATATGACTGACGGAATTGAATTACCAAATCAAGACAAGATTAGAACGCTCGGAGGAAACGGAACCGACAAATACTTGGGCGTCTTGGTGGCTGACGCCATCAAATAAGTGGAAATGAAAGAAAAAGTTAAAAAAGAATATCTCAGGAGAAAAACATAACTGTTCGAGAAAAAACTGTCAAGCAGAAACCTTACCAAATGAATAAATACCTGGGCTGTATCCCTCGTTAGATATTCGGTATCCCTTTTGAAGAGGACCAGAGAAGAACTTAAACAAATGAACCAAAGACCAAGAAAGCTAATGACCATGCATAAGGCACTATATTCCAGAGACGATGTTGAAAGGCTGCATTTTTCGAGAAAGGAGGGCGGTAGGGGGTTTGCCAACATTGAAGACAGCGTTGACGCATCGATACAACCACTCGAAGACTACATAGAAAAACACAAATAAGGACTGATTACAGCCATCATAAACGATACTACAACGCGATGGACAACAGAATCAGAATAACTAAAAAACAAAAGTTGGAAGAAGATCGACTCTATGGGCGTTATAAACGACCATAGAACGACATCTCACTCGACAAAACCTGGATGTGGCTAAGAAAAGGAAAGTTTAAAGGAAAAAGCAGAATCTTTAAAAATAGCAGCAAAAAACAACGTCATAAGAACCAATCCTATCGAAGCGGGACTAGATAAGACGAAACAATATAGGAAATGTAAGTGATGTAGTGGCAGAGACGAAACTATCAATCACATAATAAGAAAATGTGGCAAATTAGCACAGAATGAGTGCAAGACTAGTCACGACTGGGTGGGCAAGGTGATCTACTGGGATATATGTAAGAAATTTCAATTTGACCATATGAACAAATGGTATATGCACAACCCATCATCGGTCCTAGAAAATGACACACATAAACTCCTCTGAGACTTTGACGTACAGACGGATCACCTAATCTCGGCCAGTAGAGCAGACCTTATGATAATCGACAAAAAAAAAAAAGAGAATTTGCAAAATTGTCGACTTAGTTGTCCCGGCTGACCACAGAATAAAACTGAAAGAATGTGAAAAGAAGGATAAGTACCTAGACTTTGATAAGAAATTGAAAAGCTATGGAAAATGACGGTGATAATTATACCAGTTGTCATTAGTGCTTTCGGTACCGTAACTAAAGGATTATCAAAAGGGACTGGAGGACTTGGAATTTGAAGGACGAGTGGAGACCATCCAAACAACAGCATTATTGAAAACGGACAGAATTGTGAGAAGAGTCCTGGAGATTTAAGGAGATTTGTTGTCACTCAAACTCTAGTGAAATACTATCAGGTAAAACTGATGTGAAAAACTCTAATACTAATGATAATAATCATCTATCAGTTTTCCTGCAGAGTAATCAATCATATCAAGTTAAGGGTAACATTGAATCATGAAATACCGACATTATTTACCTTTTATTCTGCTACTCAAGAAACTTGACTCATTGTTTCAAAATTTTACTTGAGTCTTCGAAAAACTTTTAAAAACAATCAGAGAAAAAGGGCAAGTTCCTTCTTTTTTGTTCTTAAATCCAATCACTTAATTAGAAGAAAGTAAACAATTATTTCAATGAATTTTCAACGGATATTCATATATACCCCATTAAATATTTGTTTATAAGCTATACACTGGTGCCTAAAATAGACAGGGTGTTATGTTTGTTGCCCAGACGATTCTATCGGTAAGAAAGGAAACTTGCCAAAATTTCAAGAACTGACGAGGCAATTTATTAAGTGACACAAACGGGCCTCCCTCCCGACATGAGGCAAAGTTGTTTCATAAGGCAGCAAATTTAATTAGTCCCCACAAACATAAAAACTGCTTTTGAGGAGCTGAAACCAAAGGGTCGAAAGATTACGTCTGTTTTCATCGGAGATTTTCAATTCACAGAAGACTATTAATGCTTAAAAAAATAAAATTAAAAAAATAGTTTGATTAGAATATATACAGAAATCGCTTTGTGGCCATTTTTATAATTGTGACGCGTTGGTGAAAGAGGTTTGGATCTACCATTTTTTTTTTTTTTGTTGTTTTTTTTGGCTTAGTACCAATTCCATTGAATCTTGTAATGTTTCATGAGGAAATCACTGACTCTCTTTATGTTCGATCAAACGTAATTGATATCATTTTCAATGATTGGATATTTTCGTTCCTTTCCTTTGTCTGGGATGCGGCTTTATTTTTTGTTATTATTTACAAAATAATGTTTTTTTGTGACAAAGAAGAATCTATTTATTTGGAAAACAATTTTTCGCAAAGCATTGTTCGAAATGTTTTTCACTCTAAATCATTTTATTTCCTTTTTGCCTTTATTTCTGCTTATTCCTTTGTTAGAAGATGATACTAAAATCGAGGTTTGTTTTCTTCTTTTTCTGTTTTTTGTTCACATTGTTTAAGTATCATTATGAAAAAAATAGGAGAGTGTCTGACATTTATTTCACTTCGAAATAGACTGAACCATTTTCATAAATGGTCAACTTATATTTTAAACGAATTCCAACAAACTTTTTTTTTTAAATAATAGATGGAACTACAGAATTCACTTCACTGCGTTACTGTTGAGTTTATCTGACTTTTTTGCGCAGTTAGAAACGAAAATCGTTAAATGGAAAATAATCGTTAATAAAGAGATTTGTTTAATATCTCAGCTGCATCTTCCATATTAGCTGCACCTTTTGTAGGAAAATCAGCCTATCTATTGTTGATATAGGATGTAGTTTGATATTTGACCAGATATTTACTCAATCTAACCTTGATTGCCATTACATAAGAAAAAAAGTTAATCGATTTAAATCGCCAACCATCTTCTACAAACTTGTCATAAGTCGTAGTATATTTCCAATCAACGTCTATTGTCGGAGTTTAAGGTAAAAGAAATGTTCAATTACTTGTTAAAAGCAGGAATTACACACCACAATATTCAAGCAACGATTTGACTCTGTATCAAGTCAAAGTAACGTCAATAATTATTTTGGTATTTGCAAAGGAAATGACTCTTGATAATACCCTAAGTTCTGACAAAATTTTAAGATTAAGTTAATTTACTAAAATACTGATTAGTTTAAAAGAAAGAAAAATAATCGGTATAACGTACACAAATTTACTCATAACTTTCATTTCTAATTTTCTGATATTTTTCTTTGAATTTCCGGATATTTTTATAATGCAGAGGCCACCAGAAAATACCAATTATATTGGTGTTGTGTAAGTGATTGCAAAGAGACAATCATGGAAACTAAAGTGGTTATGACTTTGGATTTTTGAAGAGCTTTGTTCAGTAAGTTTACTGTAGGGGACAAGTAGCGACCTGGATTCCGGAATAGCAAAAACTCTCTCGCATTTCACCACGAAAGAGGGTGCAATGGAACAATTCCTTTATCGATTAAAGAATATGGCCATTCACATCTTTCTCCTTTTGTGACCGATCTAAAGGAAAGGTGCTACACCGATATATAGTGATCGGTATTTTTCTATGACAACATTTCTGACATTTTCCTTTCTTAATATGAACTTGTTTTTATCTCTTCATCTAGTTCTTTTTCTTCTTCAGCAATGTTCTTTAAGACCCCAGAATGCCACATTACGTGGGACAGTCAAGAACGTCCGTTCAAATGGCGTTCCCATGAACTCAAATTATTATTATTTTTATAAACAATCTTTTAAATCTCTAAATGAAAATGAGCATAATGATCCAAAAATACACTGTACCGAAATAGAACGAAGAGAGTCTTCATTCGAAATTGACAAATGCAATTATCGCCATGACGCAATTTTTATTTAGTAATGAATCTATATCCAACGGACCAAAATAAAGATGATATTTTTTTTCAATTTTAGATACAACTAAAAAAGTTGACATCAAAGAACATTTTTTAAAAAAATATTTCCCGAGCAAGAAATTTCAATTTACACCACAGTTTAGAATCAAATGATATAGGGGCTTTATATTTTACAGTCAACAATTTAATGACAAATCTGATCCAGGATGAAGAGTTTGTCTTCTTGACTCAATATGCAACTTGGTTCCGTACATGTATTTGATTGTAATTTCTTTTATATACGCAATTCATTTACAGTAGTTATTCAATAAATGTGGTTATTTTGCATACGGAGTTGGTAATTGGAAACACTGTTTATTAAGGAAATCAATTGTAGTGTGTCGTTAAATGTTCGAGAAGACTGTCAACGTCACATTCATAACTGCTGCTTGACACTTTCCTTCACCGAGGTGTCAGTATGTTTATACTCTAAAAACTGCCTTTTCGACTCTGATTCATTGTGTCAAACACATGTTTCACACATCAGTAATTCTTTTTGACTAAAACTTGTTTCTCTGTGCACATCATACATTCTATCATATCATTACAGAATGATTTTTTTATAATAATCATTTTCCGTTAATTTTATTTCATCATTCAGTTTTGTTGGGCTTTGAACTATTCGGGTTAAGAGCTCAGGTGCATAGTCAATTGGTGCAGGTTTACGCTGATGCTTAAAGGATATGACAATCACCATTGTCTTTATAAACCCCTTGACAGGAAATGGGGCTGGAGTGTGGATGATGTCATGCCCGGAAGAGATAGTCCTGAAAATTTTGGGATTTTGAAAAAGAGTCAGTTGTGACTGGACCATGGAGGCAAAAAGTTGAGTTTCTGCAATTGAGGCATAGAGTTAAGTGTTCTACCGTTGCTGCAGTGGTTAAGTTTTCGAGTCTCGACCGGTGGAGATGAACTGAGATTTAAAACACCACAAGATGCGCCGCGCATCGGGGTGGAGTCAGATAGTATGGTTTCAAAGACTTTTAAGAATTGTGTCTCTCTCCCCGCGTCGCGATGAAGTCACAAGTTAATAAAGCGTTTATATCTGAAACATCTGTACATGTCTGCCTGTATTTGCATATATATTTGTATTTACCTGTATCTGCATTTGTATATGAGTAGTATACAATAATTCTTCTGCAAATTTAACATGGTTTGCACTTCCCAACCATCAAAAATTTAATGACATACCTCTGTTCTAAGCTGAAGTATTTCGTTTGATTTGCCACTAATGTGAATAGCACAGAGAGAAATATTTATTTTGAAATTAGAATGTTTTTAATAATAAACTAATTCCAGACGATGCATAATTCATATTTATGGAAAAATTGTGAAAAGAAAACTTTAATTGCTCTTTAAAAAATCACCTTCTTCATTTAATTAACATTGTATATATTACATCTAGTAAATATAACTGTAAAATGTACTGGGAGTGTTCAATATCTGCGATTAGTCGTATATAGGCATTATAACACAGAAGGAAATATCATGTATATTGGCTAATTCTTTCTCAATGTTGCAATGATCAGAATATTCTTTATTCTTTAGAATCATGGCATTTAACTGATATGGGAAGGAAGAAATATAAAACTGAATGAAACTGATGTGGTCGAAAATCTGATGAATGTATAGAATACTTGACTTAATAACAACATATTCTAAAACGTTTGATGTTCGTTAGGAAAGACTAAAAAACATAAGACTATTACAAAATCTAATAAACAGGTGAATAAAACGGAAATATTTCCAAACTTTAGACGTTTTAGTGCCGTTGTATGACAACACTCTCTTAACTTTCAAGGATCATTGGAAGAAAAAGCTACATTTGGATGGCACAAGAATAATGTGTGCTGTCTTAAATTACTCCTTCAAGTGGCTTCCTTCAAAAAAGCTGCTGTATGTCCACTTGCCGCTCATCCCAGTCAAAATCCAAGTAAGACGAACTAAACATGCTTGATACTGTTGGATAAGGTGGGATAAAATGATCAGCGAGGTTCTCCTGTGGGTTGAAGACAAAGAAAAAAACATTGTTGGCCGACCAACATCGACTCACATTCACAAGCTGTGTGCGGACACAAGATGTTGTATAGAAAACTTACCAAGAGCGAAATTAGATAGAGGCTGATGGCGAGAGCCCAGAGAATTCCAAGCTGTCAACATGACTTGGTAATAGAATATATATAGATATATAGATAGCGTGCGTGTGTGCGTGCGTGCGCTCGTATGTGTGTCTGTGTGAGCATGCGTGCGTGTCGCAGTAACAGTGTTATTACGATATCACGAAAAACAAAACAGTGATAGGAGAAAATAGATTTATGATGTGCTTGCAATGTCAACGCTATGCATATAGATACACACACATACACAAACTCAATATACATGGATTCATATGGATATGCAAGAATAGACAGCTGCAACAGAAACTAGTTGCAAACCCCATCAGCACTCATAACTATTTCGACTAGATTTTTTTACACGAAAATATGAAAGACAGCTCTCTTTAATCTATACAGACAATATTGAACTGACAAGTCAAAGCGATAAACTAAAACCACAGTTCTTATAACAGGAAGATTCCTATGCATTAACTGAAAATTATATAATTAAATTCATTTCCATCTCTAGATAGGATGCCATAAAACAAATATCAGATTTAAACATGAATTGCACCACCTCGCAAAAACATAAAACCACAAACACAATTAATTAACTTAATCATCGACGTTATTGTAATTTTTTACATTTAACTAATCCTTCTTTAACCTAGATTATGTACCTAATACTAAATGGATAACTGTGTTCGATCCTAGTCAATGGAAACATTCATCTTATTAATATCAACGCTTCGCCTTTAAAGTATGCCACTTTACAACGTGTCTTAAAAGATCCTTTATATTCTGTGAAAATTTCTATTTTCCTTATTTTACAGTGAAATGAATACAAAGAACGCAGGTAAAAGGTTGCAACACCTTTTTTTATGCCATTAACATTATTAATTTGAATGCGTGGAATAATTAACTCTGGAAAAGCCACATTTGTGCCAGGGAACAGGCCATCGTTTTTCGCTAATGGATTTTGCATAAAATTCATAGGCACAAAACAACTGAAGGTTGTGTGATTTAAATATTCATAAAGGTTATTGAAACAAAAATAATGTAGACTGCAAGACCATAAGATAACGTTGAGGTATGAAAGGGTCAGTCTTAATGCTAATGGATTTTTTAAACATATCGGAGAAATGTACAACGGCTTGCAAATCCGTATTTTTTAACTGCTTCATGTATTGACGTGCTTAGGAATCGAATTATGTGACGAGTAAATAAATAACATGGAAAAAATTTAAAAAGTCATTGCTTGGGAAAAGAGCTGTTAGTGAATATTTTAAGGTAACATTTTCCTGCATATATATATATATATATATATATATATATATATATATATATATATATGTGTGTGTGTGTGTGTGTGTGATTTGTGAAGTATTCAGTATTTATTTGTGTCCTCCTCAATTCTTTTTCGATGACTAGAACTGACGATAGTAGCTTTTATTGCTATGAAACTTAAAGTAATGTAGCCGCTGAAGTGAGGGTAGGTGGACCCCGATTAGCCTGTATTCTAAGTCTGCACAAACCTGTTAAAAGTTTCTTTTTACAGATAGGCCCAAATTGACAGGTCTATTTGCAACAGTCCATTAGAAAACGTCGCTTATGAGTTCGTCGTTGTTTCTTTAGCAGTACCCCAAATGTCTTCTTGGTTTGACTTGATTTCTAACATTAGATGAAAGTAGTCGCACAGCTTCTTTATTGAAGGGTATTACTTCCAGGATTTGTTCAAGACACCGCAAATAATTGTTTTGTAGTTCCAATCCAGACATTTCAGCATGTGTTTCCTTAGCCTTCATGTGGTGCATTAATATGATATTATGAATGCAGTTACAGATTGGAAGAAATCCTGTTTTTTTTTTATTATCGGATAAATCAGAGCGTTATATGATCAATATGCATTATGCTATTAGTGTTATATAATTGATCAATAAGAATAAGACACCGTCAAACACAGAGTTAGTTAGAAAAGAAAACCTCAGAATTTTGGTAACATTCTCCAGAAATCCCGGCGAGCCTATTGAAAATTTCCTGTTTAAAAACAAAGTTTTAGATCAACCCACAAAGCCCAATTAAAAAGCAATGAAATAGACGGACTTTAACTAATTTAAAACTTACATTTGTATAAAAGACACGTTTGTTTTGTGGGTGGGTGTGACCCGTTAATAATATTTTTTTTGTTTGAAGAGTATTAAGTTTCACCTGCCACTGGAGCTCAGATAACTAATCATTGGGTCTAGCATAGCTGCAATATATTATCCATGAAAACCTCAAACACAAATACAAATAAATGTCGGGCTTCTGATATGAGCGGCATAATCGATGGGTTCTCCCTTAAGAGCAAAATTTGGAGACCTGATCCTATGAATACGTGCTGTTCTAATTTCATGTACACAAACAATGTCCAAAGCAACTATACGTACAAGAGACGTCAGAGAAAAATAGAGAAGAAAGACAAAACTCTACTGCTATTTTAAAAGCATCCTAACCAAAAAAGTTAATAGGTAATGGATGAATGAAATTTGGGAAAAAGCTATTTAGTTCAACTCAAGACCAAGACGGGCAGACGAAGCAAGGATGATTTTTAAAAAAGCTAGTTTTTTAACCTCGAGATAATGGAAACATTTTATGTCATGAGTAGAATGTCCAATCAGAGCTACTCAAAAGAGCTGAAACACAAAATACAGAAAACCCAAATTTAAAGAAACTCAGAATTCGGCAGAAATATTAATACAACACGAAAGAATTGTTGCATGAAGAGAATCATGTCTGAAAAGGAAGAAATATTAGGATTCCCAAGGAATCAAGTCAGAAACCAAAATGATAAATAAATTATTGAAAAATATGCACACGGATTATATCTTTAATTTAAATAATCTAATATACGCAGAAGAAAACGGGTCAGTGAATCAATTATTATCCCAAAAGGAACACAATATAAATAAAAAGGTGGAATGGAAATGAGGCGAAAAGGACATATGAAAAAAGCCCACAAAATTCCAAGAAAAATCGAAAGCACGAATGAAGGAAAAATATACAACCACACAATGAAATTAAATGACTGAAAAAAAAAGAGGACAACGCATATGACTAAAAATGCAACTGGAAGTAATAAACCAAAAAAATACTACCGAAAAAATAGTTTTGTATAAGATACTGGGATAGAACCCAGTAATACAAGGAAAGCAGGACTTTCCAAAATAACCAATAAAAATTCTACAAGCAAGTCACTGGAAAAATTATAAAGACAACTAAACATCCAACGGCAAAGCGAACAAAACATGTCTGGAGCAAGATATGTCAAAAGAAAGAATATTTTTGAAAAGATGTTTTGATAAATGATATGAAAAAATAAGTGCAAAGACTTGAAGAACTTTCATGCATCTGGTGTCGTTATTAGCAAAATTCAAGAAAATACCAAAGAGTAAAAAGCCAGAATATTAGATTTAGGGGGTCTCAGTATACTTTGGACGCACGTGACTGCTAATAAGTTTACTAATTATAATATTATTTTCTTTTATTTGTTTCAGCTTTGAAAATAGTATAAGATAATAACTTCTAATAAGTGATCAAAATGTCTTGGACAAAAGAGGAAAAACCTGCGCAACTACGTATTTGAAGACAAAATCATTCAAAAGTGTCTGAAATAGATGCAACCCATTAATATGGTTATCTTTTATTACTGCTACAAGAAACAGAAAAAATTTGCATGTATTTGAAGCTGACAAAATAACAAATATCTCCAAGAATACATTTTACAGGACGTGTTTACGTGTTAAAATTGATCGATGTTGCGTTTATTTCAGTAATAAATCATAATCGAATTGATGGGTTGCATATATATTGAGACAAATATATATATATATATATATATATATATATATATATATATATATATATATATTGAGAGATAGAAATAGAGAGAAAAAACTTTTTCTTTTTTATGTTTGTTTGATTGAAGAAGACAGACACTTCACTGTTGCTTACTCTATGAATAATCCGTTCAAGTCTTCATGTGAGACGTTTGACATTTAGATGAAATGAATTTAAAAATTCGCCATATCTTAAACCTTCGTTCAGCCCCAGCTGGAACCATAGCTAAGGGAACAAATATTTGAAATGACAAACACAATAACAGGTCACCTTAGTAGAACCAACGATGTATATGAATTTATATATTTACTAGAAGAAAGCTTCCCCAATAAAATAAGTACTTCCACTGGCTTTACTACCATAAATTTGTTGAGACGATTAACGCTCCACTTAATCGACACAAGTTTCATCTCTCAACACCTTAAAACATATTCTCCTCTGTCCTTCAAATATGAAAATTTCTTAATGAAAACAAGGAATGGATATATCAGTCTCATTCAATCAAACACACACAACCACACACACACACACACACACACACATATATATATGTGTGTGTGTTTTATTTGATAGAAGTGACAAATCGCTTCTGCTATTACATAGTTGATATGTTGAAGACATTGTAAAAATCGTTTGACGTATATATAGAATAAATCAAAAGTCGTCAAATCTTTCTCATGACAAAAACATATAAAACGAATACGCGAAAAAATTGGGATAGAAATTTACTAAAGAAAAGAACTTCACCGGCGTTAAGTGGAAGATTTAGCAAGAAAGTGTGAAAGGCATCTCAGAAGGCGGCTGCTACATTCGAAATTGCTTTTGTTTAAGGAATATTTGTCAATATTTATCAAAAGAAAAGGGCTTAAGTTTTTTATTGCTTTTTGCTTTATGTACTAAGGAGGTGTTTTTAGCTTGATATTTTATGAATTTGGAATAGAACACGGATGAGTTTTTAGGTGTTGAGGGATTGAACTAGATTCACATACGTGAAGTGTTAAATAGATCAAATATAATATAGGCATGAGCGATAGGGTCTGTCCTATTTATTCAAGCATGTTTAAATGAGAAACAGCTGTCTGTCTGTCTATCTAATTATCATGAAACCACCATCTGCAAAGCACTACTAAATTATAATCATCGATGTAGTCTTTTCCTTAATTCTCTTTCACCATTACCACCTACCAAACATCGCTCTACATAAGTCCTCTTGAGGGTGTCCAGTGTTTGCCTATAGTTTAACGTGGTATGGTAGTTCAAATTTATAAAGTAATGGGAGGTAAATTTCTGACGAAGATGGGAGAGAAAAGAAAAAATGAAAAGAAGAAAAAGTTGACAAGGAGTCTACAAACTGGTACGTGACCACTGGTGAGTCAGGCCAAAGCGCTGTTGTAGGTCAGCCAGTCACAGGGGAGTGACTACGGGGATTAAAAATGACTAGAAAAAAACGGGCGTCCTAAATTTTCTACGCAGGTGTAGAAACACCGTAAACGGATATGTCCTCCCTCTGACACCAGGCGAAAGTAAGGAGGCGACTGTGGCTGGAAAGTTAGTTTGCGATAAATGTGATAAAGTGGAGACAGTTGAATACCATCCACAAAAATAAAAAGAGAGAAGGAAAGTACGGCCCTCATTTTGGGGTGAGCTCCAACACAGGGTCTCATACCAGATGTGCTGCTTTGGAGACGAAACAAGCGAACAAGTTCGTTAAAACATCAGGAAACGTGGAAAAAATTCGTCATCTGCGTCTGCTCTCTCTTTAACCTAATGACATGTTGTTTTTCTTTGTCTAACTAAAGCAGGTGACTCAGTTTTTATACTCTCTTTTTTCTTCCGGCGACTACTAAAAAAGTGTAGTAGTGAATAAACTTTTGAGTTAATGAACTAAAACAGAGTTTCGTGTGTTCGTCAACTTTTCACACGGTGAGGTTACAACAGGGACCGACTACCACTTAAGATATTGTGATAGAGGCATAAACCGCGTTCGTACGTGGTTGTACAAAAAGGCTATGTTTAGACGTGGCTGTAATGACATCAATTTGGTACCGTTATTATACAATAGCTGATGAATGTAATCTTTTACTGGTTGGTTCATATATTGGGGTGCGCCGGAGAACGTTGCTAATGTGTTCGTCCTTACATTTTCATCAGTGCCCACTATATCTTTCTCGTGTTACTTGGATGGTTTTTGCGATTGGAGTTAAGTGGCCTTTGAGCTGCTGTTTTCTTAGGTGCTGCTTTTCGGATTTATACAAATCTGCATGCAGAATCCTTGCTTTTAATGTTATTTTGTCTTTTGTACAATTGTTTGTTTTTTTTTTAAGTCAAGTGGTGTAAAAATACTTGAGTACTGACAAGGGTAAAGTTTGGGATGGTTCCCGTTTCATTTTATCAAAGACCAGATGTTAGTCAGGGTTCGTTAACCGGTAAATATTTATCAATGGTCGTCCATGCTTTGCCTATGATTATGTTGATAGTGTCTAAAGTTGATGAGATTGTTACTGAGGTATGTAAACTTATTTACTAATTCCATGACCTTGCCAAGTATAAGGAGATGGCATCATTTTGATTAAAACACATGAACTTTTTTTACTTTAGTTCACAAGGAGACAAATGCAAACTGTTTGAGCAGCTGTATTTGCAAGTATGTAAGTAAAACACTTTTCTTTCATTAGTTCTATTGATATTCGTTATATGTAGAAAAAATCAACGTTCGAACAGATACAATTTATCACCAGTTCTTTATTTATATCCCTCTTTATAAATTTGAGTAAAAAAACTTTCTACAATTATTTATTTCCAATAAGTGTGCTCTTGGCGATGACCTAAGGTCAAACTAGTCGAGAACAATCAAAATATAAATAATCCTATTTGTTTTATCGATTTTGTTCATCTTCAAAATTTTAGTAAAGAATTGCAAAAAGCGAAACTACTTTTGGTACTTCCTAATATAAATCCTCTTTATGTGAGTTTCAAAGGAAGAAGGATCATCCGCTAAGGTTATTGGATATGCGGTTCACTTTGTAGAGCTACTTAGATTTGCCTTATCTGTAAATAACATCAATTCGACTAGATAGATCAGGCCACTTTACGGTCCTTTTACAATTGCTGTTCGACCCCTACAAGCAATCGTACTTGTGCGGGGCAGAGATTAGTGATTGGCAGAATAGAAGACGATGTATGTAGAGAAGACCCATTGGAAAATAAGTTATGAACATTTCCCGACTCGTTTTAAAAGCTCCTCAAGAACGAATTGTCAGGCAACTACTAGGTAATGGCGGTCCGTTAGCTTTACGATCTTGAATGATTTACGGTCTTGTGGTAGCACTATTCTCGTAAAAGATGGCGGAAATTTCTAAGACTTCCAAAGATCAGAGTGTAGTATATACACCCGTAGAATGTTTAAAACATTAGATATAGATTTTCAGATTATAAGAAAAAACGGTTTTCATTTCGAACAGTAGTCTTTAACATTTACTCAATTGAATGCAATTGATAGATCTATTGATTGATACATTGATTAATTGACTGATTGATTATAACGACATTTCAACACATCGTTATTTTTGCCCAGAGGTTAGGGAATCGTCTTCAGTGAACTTTTATATTTTTATATTCTGTGTACGCTTACTTTTACAGTTTTCTTCTATTGATATCACCGTTATAGTAAAGCTCCATAGATCGTATAAATTCTCTCTCTCTCTTGCGCGCGCGCACGCGCGTCATCAGTAGCTGATATTTCTATTTAATTCACGTACACTGTACAAAGTAATATGGTTTCTAGTATTTCTCTTCAACACTTATATATGTGGTTTAAAGCTTTTTATTTCTGTCTAATAATGGTCAGGTTTACACAGAAACAAATAATCCATTGTTCATTTTTTTCCTTTGTAAATTGTCGCGATATTTTCAAACATATCAAGCAAATTATTTTGCAGCTGTACATACACAATTAGTTTACAAATGTCGTTAAAGGACAGATTTATATCGGCACATCTGCTTCGACATAGTGACTATTTATGAAGATATGTATTTGCAAAGGATATGCATATGTGTGTGAGTGTATTTCTCTCTCTCTCTCTCTCTCTCTCTCTCTCTCTCTCTCTCTCTCTCTCTCTGTGTACGCATGTGTGCGTTTAGAGAAGACATTCCAGATGAAAATATATCCCCGTGGTTCTTTGCTTGTTCATGTGTATATGAGTATGTGAGGTCACGCATGCATGTGTTTGTGTGTGTTCATTTTTTGTTATATCTCCATTGGTAAGGATGATATTCTTTGAGTCTTTATCTTACATAGCCATATATACGAATATGGCCATGTGCGAAATGGACATATAATGTTCATAACGATAGAACATAGGAATCTCGGAATTCGAAAACACGTAACGACTTCTTGTTCTGGTACGAAACCTTTTTATTAACTTTGAATTAAAAGTTTAAACTTAAGGAGGAGAGACACAATCTTCTATGCTGTCTTATTCATTTGGCCCCCAACTCGAGCGCCCCTCCCCCGCCATAGGGCGCAAGTTCGCCTCGCCTCTGCGAGCTCCAAAATCGATCCTTCTCGTTTGGCGTCTACTACCCAACTCTGACTTTCTTCAGATTCTCACACAAACCTCCGCGCGCTTCCGGTGCGTGACGTCACCCGCACCCTGTCACATCGTTTCGTCTTGGACTATTATGACATCTGAGTGACACCTCCATTCGCCTTCGCGCGCCAGCGTTAACACCTGCCTCAATGTTGCACCTAACAAACCCATGTGCTGAGCCGAAAGGTTCTCAGCCTTACTAAACTCATAGGCATCAACCGAAATCCCTCGGCTATTATATAACATATATTCAAAAGGTTACAAGATAAAAGGTTCATAAGCTTCTGAGTGTAATAAAGTGGTCGTTCTTTAACTATCAATAATAAACACAGGAAGGTGCCAATCACTGGAACTTTTATGGTAAGAAGAAAAATCGTCATTAGAGACAGTTGATTATTCTACAAATGACCAGCTATTACAAAAAATTTGTAACAAGCGGAACCTGCTTCTAATGTGTCTGAGCTAAAAATTATCAGTTCCACTGACAAAAATCTACTAGATTGCTTTCTTATTTGAGACTTGTCTAAATGGAATTTAAAGCAATATTAAAAGGATTGCCATTTTTCTGTGACCACGTGTCTGACATTTGATTTTTTACTGCACCTTGTCTTTCTCTCCGGCCAGTTTTATTGTGAAATTACAATGCAATATGATCCTATCACAAAAAAATGACTTCATATATTTTATACATATATAATTTATGATGACTATTATAACCATATTGTAAATACAAATACTCAGATTGAATCTTCGTTAAAGAACCGGGAACAGGAATAAAGTTGGATTGTTCTCCAGATAAAGTGTATGATTTATAGTTAAGCTGATGCTATATCAATACTAAATCGCAAGCCACTGAAATTAGTACACTGTTTTTACATATTTAAAAATGAAAATACAAGCCTTCCTACTTAATCTATAAATAAACGTTGACCTATATTAATCTATAAATAAATGTTGACCTATATTAATTTATAAATAAATGTTGACCAATATTAATCTATAAATGAATATTGACTTATATTAAGCTAGAAGAGTTCAATAGTTAATTTAGGTTGAACTTGAAAACAAGTAAATGTTTCAGGCATATCTGTTCATGACTATTGATTAGCATTCTTTATTTTAAGACACAAAATTCTGATTTTGTTTCAACTGTTACATTAACTTTAGTTGATATTTTACACTTTACAATCATCGCATTAAAATTACCAAAATAATCTTCAGATCATCTTTGCTTACAGAAGTAGATATACAGATGAAAGCATTAAAATTAACAAACACAGAACAAGTAATCACAATAATAAACCAGTGTCATATTACCCGAAGGAAAGACATGGCCTGCTATTGACAGGTTAACGACCAAATGGAAATCTAAACTTTGATAAAAATTAAATTGAATTTCTTCCAAGGTTTATTCGTGTCGGTACAAATGTACAGCTACGTCAGGAGGAAAAGCTAGATAGGAACAATAGCAGGATGCAATGTATGGTTTTGAAAAAAAATCATTGAACCAGGACTTCACACAAGAGCATCTATTCGATTACCCACTTCCGATCTCGTGAAGTAACAGATATCATGAAAGGAAATGGTCACGGTGACCATAGTTCAAATCGTAGGTAAGGTTGTCTAGATTTCACATCACGTTAACATCCACCACAAAGGTGATCATCCAACTCCTTTCCCTTAGCTATGGTTAAATAGTAGGGCAGACTGATTTCTTTAGCCTTGGTAGGGCAACCAGTCTATTAGAAGTAAAACGCAGAATTCGGACATTTTACACTTTGCAATAAAATTGGCATTGTGTGGCATCCTAGCCGTAAGTTGAATAAATACATACCATCCATCACATAAATCCTGCATTTCAGACATCTTAGACATGCAAGACCCCGCTGGAGAGACAAGGACCAATTCGTAAACGATGTTTCTCGCATTGGTTTCTACACATGGAAAAATCGGTGTTGGTCCACCAGTAAAAATTCATTTTTAACAGCCGTGTGCGGAAACCAGATACCATCAAGAAGATAAACAAAGAGAGATAACTGAAACTAGTAGTACTAATAGTACGCAACGGAAAATACTGTGGACGTGTATGATCTGCAAGAAGTACAAAGTACATGAAAATGCACAAAAACACACATATGAATGTGTGTGTTCCTGTGCGTGTGGGTGTAAAATGGCATTAAGAACATTTCTGCAGTATTTATTCTTGTATGATTCCATAAGGATCTCAGAAAAACACATTTCTATAATTGTTAAAATTTAGAGTAATTAGATTCCAAAATGTTCTTATTGAATAAATTGCTATAAATGATTTGATATCTGGATATCCAATAAGACGAAATAGTGACTTAAAATGGGAAAATTTAAAGAAATAAAAACAGCTTTAATAGAAAGCTCACAGTTGAGCATAAAGGATTTCGTTCAGGAAAACTTTGAAAGAAAGCCATGAACTCTCTCTCTCTCTCTCCCTCCCTCTCTCTCTCCCTCTCTCTTCCTCTCCCCCTCTCTATCTCCCTCTCTCTCTCTCTCTCCCTCTCTCGCTCTCTATCTCCCTCTCCCTCTCTCTCTCTCCCTCTCTCTCGTTCTCTTTCTCGCTCTCTCTCGCTCTCTCTCTGTCTCCCTATCTCTCTCTCTCTTGATAGATAAATAGATCGATACAGAGATAGATAGTGGTAAAGGAAAGTACTGTATAGATAATAATTTTCGGCAAATAAATCGCTTTATATTCGCCAGTCGACCAATTAGAAAAAAAAACTCTTCTCTTTTCCCCGTTAAAACAAATCAACCTAATATATTATTAAGATGAGTTGTCGAAGCAAATGAAGGTGTGAGACGATACACTGATATGAAAATAGTTGAACGTCTATTCGTAATTAGTCCAGATTGTGAGAATCGTTGGTCAGGACAAGAATAATTAGATAAGGGTGTCATGGAATGAGTGGATAATCTCTAAGTACAGAACTGCACAGATTAATTTGAAAGGTAAAAAATAAATAAATAAATAAAATAAATAAATAAATAAAATAAATAAATAAATAAAATAAATGAAAGGAAAGCCAGAAAAAGATACACAAATTATTTCTGATTCTATTCTCTTGAATAGGACTAGTGCAAATTTGTAACCCTCGTATAATAAATTCTGAAGAAAAACTGTATTTGTCAAAGATATGATATAAACTGCATCTGATGGTGAGGCTCCATTTCTTGAGATCATAAGAGTGCAGACTATTCCTTCATTACCATTATTGTCAGGTCCAATCTGATCCGTGTTAGATTCTCATTTCTGGTTCAAATAGATCTGAAAATTAACGTATTCAATAAGAATGTGTGCCAAAAAGATCTCTTTAAGAAACACCACCACAAAATTACCGTAAATCGACCTAAAGATTTTTACTTTTAAATTCTAGGTTTCATCTATACCTACTGTATTTAGCGACACCTCAACCATATTGTCAGCTAATTTGACGTTCTGGTCACAGTTTACAGTCAGTTTATCAGCTCTTGGAAACTACATGTGTAATATATACGGAATATAATGCCTGGTTTGTTTGGGTTGGTCATTGATTTATGGCGTATTAAACCTTTTGGATTATTTAATGCCATTTTGTGAGTATATTACTTGAAAGCAAATAATTTACAAGTAGATATTTTTACTTTTTAACAAACAGCCTGAGTTCTGAGGCAAATGTCAGTAGATAAATATTACTTCATAGCCACCTGCTTTGTAGATAGTCTTGCTTTGTACTCCTATCGTTCATAGTTATAATATATATATATATATATATATATATATATATTTTAATTTAGTGTTTGCAACTACGTGATCCGTTTCCATTTCAATATTTATACTTTCAATACACTTGAATCAACATAGGGTTTTATTTTTATTGTGTTTTGATCCTTGGGAGTCACATAATATTGTTATATCTAATATTTGGTTTCTCATGATTTTTTTCTAATTTCGTTTGTGAAGTTGGTCGTTCTCAAGACAGAGATGATGGAGGGTGTGATATTATCATCTGTTGCAGTTGCTCAGTTATTGGTGAATCACAGTCTATTTTGCTTTGAAGAGAATGTACAAATCTGATTAGAATTATTAGGGTGTGTTTTGTTTCGTTGTTTGGTTATGGATTTATTTTGGCAATTGGCTGATGGAGGAGTAAACTTAGTGTTTCTTTCTACTGGATATTTATTTTGGGTGAAGCTGTGGGATTATTTTTACTAATTTGTTTAGTCGTATGAGTCTTTGTTGATTGATTTGGTTGGGTTTTATGGAACATCAACCATTGTAGGTTATTTACTGACAAATCCATTTTATACAGATAAACAGTTATATATCCGACGATTCAGCTTTTTACAAGTACAGATTTTTGTTTACACATGTTTCTTTAATGTCAAAACAGTTCTATTTCAAATAATTCAGTTTAGCTATTTAGATATCAAAACATTTCTATTTCTTACAATTCTGTTTAACATAAGCACACAGTTTAGTTCTATATTACCCATTGATGCTACTATTCCGGGCCAAAGTGGACCAGGAAGAAATTCCACAAAAGTGGTACACTGCATTCCCCAAAGCTCCAGCATTATTGGATCCTCACCATCATATTGATTAGTTTCAAATTCAGCAGACAAGTTGGGGGAGTTTTATTTTTCTTCGTAGATACAGTTAGTGTATTCTACAGCCCCAGCTGACTGGGCCGGTTTTTTTGTTGTAGATCGTTTTTGTTTAGTTTGTAGTTTTTTTACTGTTGTAGGTGACTCACATATAACCAAAATAATGGACATACCCAAAGAGAATATTAATCAAGAAGTAATGTGGTAAAGCGGAGAGCAGCACCAGCAGCTGTAGTAAGCACCTTGGCTGTCTTCGTGTACGTTGAACCAAGGAGAACCCTCCTCAGAGACTTTTGGATACATTTGTGAAGCACCTCATATCTCCGTGTTGAGTTATTTATTTATTGACCCTTAATAATCGGTCATAACAATTACATAGATTTTGGCTGACTGTAGGTTTTTTTTAGTTGCTCCTGAAACGTTAGTCAATCGTTTGGACCTAGTTAAATTAGTTTATCGACGAAAACTGAAAACAACACTTTGATTTTTTTTTCCTTTGATTGGTTTTACCTCCATGTTTTTATCAAAGATCCCTCTATTTTCCTAGCTTCATTTTGTATTGTTTCTTTATACATGATTTTAATTATCTCTTTATATATATAACAGGATACTGAAAATGTGGGATTTTTTCCTTAACAATTTTGACATAAAATTTCGTTGCAACTATCTTCTTCTGTGTAGTCTGGGTCCCTTTAGTAATACATTTCACAAGTCAGACTTTTCCTGCAGCTTTCCCTTTGATATCCGTGTGTATGACATTTAAATCCCCTGAAATGTTCCTGTGATGTCCCTTTTTTCCCTTTTAAGGTAGAATCCAATTTTAACTTCTTTTAGAATTATTGAGTAAATGTCAGAATGTATGAGCGTGTTTGTATCTCTCACCACATCTTCTGATAATAATCCTTTTCGTCCTCCGTGACCATTATCTTTCTTAGGGATGTTTTTATATTCTTTTGTGTATCTAGGGATAAATACCTGTAACTTATCCTATTTACCAACCTCTCCGGTCGGGCAGGATATGACACAAGGTCAATTTTTAAGCGGAGTTTAACAGGCTTGAATTCAGAGGCTGAAGAACCTAGTCTGCCCTACTATTTACCCATAGCTGGAGGGAGAATATTTGGATTCATACCTTTCCCAAGGGTATTAGTGCTATGTGAAATGTAATCAGGCTCGTCCAGGATTTGAAGTCGTGTCGTCGTGTCCACATCCTGCGACGATAACCATTACACTACGGGCACCTCCATCAATACCTGTAACTTATAAATTCCTTTGAGGGATTCATTTTTTTTAATGAACGTGTTGTTCAAATTTAAGAAAGTTTTTTAAAATTTAAATTATGTTTTCGTCATGTTTTTTGGGCTTGTGTAATGAAATCGCGGATCCTAGATCAAATTCTTGACAAAGCATCTGGCATTTCAGATCCTGTTCCGACAATTTAAGGACATATCTGTTCCTCTGCTAGCTAAGGATAAACAGTAGGGCTGACTGGTTTATTTAGCAATTGTAAAGCAACAAATCTTGGAAAAGGAAAATTTTGAAGTTCAACAAGATGTAAATTGCTCATATTTGACTTTGTGCCAAATTCTGCCCGTCATTGATGGGTTTGGTAAATGCATTAGATGTCTAGGTTAATGTTCTATTTTTTTGTGATTAATTAACGTATTCACTTCTGTGGGAATTATTGATTAAATATAAAGTTATCTATTTGCCTAGCATTATTATCCATACTTTACCTCCTCTTATCAATATTTATCTATAAGTATTATGAGTACATTTCAGAGTAATTTCAATATAAGAGGACCATTAAATAAGTTTCCAGACTTTTTTCATATGGGCACTTTTATTGATAGTACACACATGAAACTCTAGTCCCCTTCGACGTAATCTCCTCCGGCTGCAATGCACTTGTTGTACTGTTCCAACAACTCATGGAAGGACGCATGAAAGTCTTCTTGTGTGACCGTGTCAATAACCTTCGTTACAGCCTCTTTCATCTCCTCAATTGTCTCATAACGACAGCCTCTGAGTTTAGGGAATAACCAAAAATCACAGGGAGAAAGGTCTGGACTATAGGGATGGTGAGGAACTATCTTGATATCCATTTTGGTAAAATAGTCAGTGACAAGGATGGAGTTGTGGACTGGTGCATTGTCCTGGTTGAAATGCTACGGACCCGCTTTGAAGAGTGCTTGGCCTCTTCCGATAGTATCTCTTTCTGAACTCCCTTGCCAATCAACTCTGGTGCGTTGACTTCCTTACTCCCCCCACACCTCTCATCATCCCTCACAGACTCCCTGCCTTACTTGAATCTCTTATGCCACTCAAAAACTGATGCTTGAACCATGCAAGATGATCGAAAAGCAGTGTGAAGCATTCCATATGTTTCTGTCGCAGTTTTTCCAAGTTTAAAACAGAATTTTATTGCATATCGCTCTTGTGAAGTGTCCTGACGTCCAGATTGCATTTTTGAAATTCATCCGCTGTGACAATAAGGCTTTAGTAGGGTATCTTCCAATTGCTGCTGTAGCTGTTCATTTAAACCTGAAATCATAAAAATTGGTCAGTCATCTCATAATATGTATAGCAATAAGATACATATTTTCAAGAGTCTACAACAATTTTAAATGCCTATACAAAAACGTCTGGAAATGTACTGATAGTACCACGTATCTATATTTGATGTATGTTAAATATAGGATCAAGATGGAGGCTGCAATTCACATAATAAATGAAAAACTTTTTTCTTTAAACACCCAGAATTTATTCTCGCGACTATTTCATCTTCAACTCTAAAGCAAATATTTCGATGTAGATTCCGTAACTTTTCTTTTATTTTCTCTGCATCCTCTCATATACAGAGAATGAAGTTCTACTTGCCAACACGTGAGTGAACAATGAATAAAACGTTATTATTCTAATTGCTTTATGTGTTTAAAAAGTAACGAAACTCAAGATGAATTTACCAAGACAGAATTGAACATTGAATGCAATATCAAGTTCTTTAAACAAAGTCCTTAGCATTCAACTCATTTATTCCAATGAGTTTTCCATTACCCGAAGCACCTTTGAAATTCACCTTTTGATGTGGCGTGAAGTAGTGACATGATTCCTTTGATATCAATCACTTCTCATCAAACAATTTAGATGAATGTTGAATCTAGGAAACAAGACAATGTCATAAAACCTAGGTGTAGGGAATATGCAAATTATTGCATTTCACAAACCCTTGTTTTACCAAAAACATTCCGTTTGATACGTATTAAGATTGGCTTCAGTTTTTATTTTCACTGGCGCTGGCTCGTGATGACTGCTGTGCATAGATTTACATATCATCAATTTATCATATGATTTGATCGTCTATTAACAAAATTTAATTCAAATATTAAATTGATATTCAAAAAAGGGAGAGTTTCTTTTTCTATACTTTTTGAGCTAACACATTCAAAAACATATGGTTGGTTTGTCGGTTTTGTTTAGTGGCATATCGATTCTTATAGGTTATTTAATGACCAATGGCTTTACTTCTCAGAGAACCAACACAGAACAAATCAAAGATAATGAACGAACTTCATCAAACGAAACAAAACACACTTCTTGAGAAAAAAAAAGTCTCTCATTTTATCATCGAAAGGGGCATACAGTTTGTTGTAAGTTGGAGATATAGATGGAGAGACATATACTCAGAGAGGGGATTTGCCCCATATATTCTTCCTGGAGCTAAGGAGTGCCAACGCTTGCACCTCCTTGCAAGCCGTATCGTCCGAGACGACACTAACGCCTCTAATCGGGTGCGTATCCTCCCGATTCTGACTGGACTGACTGTCTAAATCTGACCGCGTGGTTCTCATATCACGTGGTCTCATTCCAGTTACAAACGTGCTCCATCGGGTTACCCCGACTCACTTTTAACACCCTGTTTACTAATCACAACGTGACAGCTTGTCAAAGCACACGGAGTCACCAAGAACAAACACCAAATCCATGTCAACAGCCATTGTATAACACAATTGAGTATATATATATATATATATATATATATATATATATAAACAAATACTTTATATGCCATATTTTTTAAACGAGCCAGAACTCATATATTTGCACATGGGTAAATGTTCAAAAATATTTCTGCTAAACAGTAATAATTATATTCAAGATTATTCATTCGTTTGCACTCAGTCACATGATTCCTTGTACTGTTATGAAATACTAATATTTCAACTTAACATCAGTCATTTATGTGTCAACAGTTAAATTGTTTCAAGTATTATAAATATTTAACTATTTCAATTTTTGACTCAGTTACACATTGAGTCAATGTGAGTCTTGGAGTAAAGCTCTAGTTATAAAGACTCACCATCCGATGTAGTTTAGTGTCATATCAAGGAATTCTCTTGGATCCATAGATGTGAGCTTAACAAATAATATCACACGTAGTAAGGGTGGACCTGAGAGTAATGGCAATGTAGAGCACTGCAGATACCAAATGTTTCAGGACCGGAGCCCTATGATCAAATGATTTAATGCACAATTTAGATACATACATATCAGAATTTAATACTCAATGGCCTTTAAGAAGTCAATTTGCTATAAAACCCAACCATCACCAACCTAAACATTTGCATTTACAAATCATATATATAATATATGTGTAAAAAGGTTCTGGCATTAAATGACCAATAGAGGTTGATATGCCGTTGAATCGGACCAACCAACCAGCCAAATTCAGGTCTCTAATTGTGCTGAGGGTATTTCACCTTTAATGTAGTGCAATCTGCGTATTCTGTAACAATAGCTAACTGGGCTCACATCCACACACACACACACACACACATGTATATATATATATATATATATATATATATATACTAAGTCAATTATGTTACTTTTAAGCCTTTAAACCTGGAAAATAATATTCTTTTTTAATCATTAGTTTTAAAGAGATTCAAGGGTATCTGAGATCTTTGAAATAATATAAAAATATCCTTTGTACTCGACACTAAATCAAACGAACTTCACATCTGAAAAATTATTTTCAAGTTAACGAAAATAGAATCTACAGGCTCTATTTTTAATAATGAATACTTCTTAGATTAACTGCACACATTAACGCACAATAAGATTACCCTTCCAATTATATATCACATCAATTATATATAAAGAGATACCCACCACATGGGAGACTCATGGTCTGATAACTGCATGGGAAAGAAGTTTATACACACGGATCAAGAAGTCCGTAGCAAATCTCTGTGGATGCTCAACCGAATCAAAAGATGAAATAATGTTGAGAGACCCGAATTCTTTACTCTTTTTTTATTTATTTGCTTTTAAAACGCCCCAGTCAGATAGTTTTACATCGTGCGACCTTTAAAGCAACCAGCATGGAAGTTGAGAAATAAATAATACGGTTATCTTATACATTAGTTCCATATTGCGTGCTTAATGGTCGTAAAACGTAAAATAACCTGACCATGGCAAAACTACCCAACTTCAAAAATATGAGAAAAAATAAAAAAATATCCATAAAAATTTAGTTATTGGCTAAAAGAAAATAAACAGTTAATAACTTCCTTTCGAAATTCTATTTCAACATTTATACGTCATAATGAAGTTGTTTGATTATAAGAAAGTGATTGAAACTATTGTTATAAAAAAAACGCTTAACACATTTTAATATTTAATTAAGGTGTACTTAAATGAATTATCAGTACAAGTTATATATTTACCCACATTCAAGTTCAGAGAACTTTGAAGCATGTGGAGTACACGTTGTAATTACTTAAAAAACACATGGGGGTGTCCTTGTGGTGTAATGGTTAAAGCGATGGACTGCGGAATCGTAGTAAGCAAGTTCGAACTCCAGTGGCGCTATTACGTTCACTTTCGCGCAAATACCATTGGAAAAGGTGTGAAACCCCCTTATCCTCCCAGCTATGGGTTAAATAGCACCACTACTCTTCTTCTAGGAGAATGGCTTTGGCATTAAATGACCAACAAAGGTTGATATGCCATTAAACAAAGAAACCAAACCAAACCAATCACAAAACACACATATCTGGAGTCATAGGTTTGGTTTATTTGTATAATGGCATATCAAACTGAGTGGGTTACTTAATACCAATGTCCCCTTGTAAAAGAGCCGTAGTGATGCTATTCAAAACATAACTGGTGGAATTAGGGTTTTGATTCAATTCCCAAGGGTATTAGTATGGAAAGGAATGTAAGAAAACGACTGAATTTCAAACTTGTGACTTCATAATAAATGGGTTCGATCTCCAGTCGCATAATTACGTTTATTTTTGGTCTAATACCCTCATAAAACCTATCCTCCCGGGCAATAGTTTAAATTGTCTCAGTCCAGGAAGTTAACAACTCTCACGGGAGATCACACACCCTCTTGTACCGATAAATAATGTCAAAACCAATTCTATTTCTACCAATTCAGGTTAGCATAAGTACACAGTTTAGTTCTATTTCACCTATCAGCTGCTACCACCCCGGACGTGGGAGTGATGGCAATGAAGTGGTATTCTACATTCCCGAAAGCTCCAGCATCACAGGAACCACACCATCAGATTGTTTAGTGTTTAGGACACTCATTGGAGGAGGGGTATTCCTCTTCTACAGAGGTGCAGTCAGTTTATACAATAACCCCAGTCGAACGGGCAAAACAAATTAGTTCTAACTCATTTAAAATTGAAATTACTTAAATATTATCCAATTACAATGGCCCGGGAGACCTGGGTTCAATCCCAGGTCGAGTCATACCAAAGACTTTAAAAATGGTACTTGATACCACCTTGCTTAACACTCAGCATTATAAGGTACGGTTCAAGGGTAAAGTGGAGCAATCCTGGGAATGGAGTAGCGCCCTCCCCTACACCTTGGTGTAGTAGCTATCGAAAAGGGAGCCTTCGGGTCACCCTCGACTATGGTCGCTAACTTTACTTACTTACAAGTTTATATATATATATATATATATATATATATATATATATATATATATATATGTGTGTGTGTGTGTGTTTGCAAATATATGTATGATGTAAAATTGCTGCCCTTACATAGCAATACTTAAAGTTCCATGTGTATCACACAAAGTGAGATGAAATAGCAAAATAATTTTATGACTAACAAACCGTATATACGTATCCCAAAAATAATAAATTGCAGAAAAAATGTTTTTTTTTTAGTTTAGATATATTGATAAATATCTACAGTACCTTTTAACACCTGATTTATTCTAAATTTTATCCTGCATTTGGATGGCTGAGATTTCTAAAATCAATTAATCTTTTGTTTACGTGTGCTTTAGTCGTGTAAACAAATATCTTAACATGTGACAATTCCTCACAACTTAAAAATGGTTGATTAGCCACTTCTTTTCATACTGATTATTGTTTATAGGGATAAAAGTTTAAGAAACCATCTGTAACTCTCTCTCTCTCCCTCTCTCTCTCTCTCTATATATATATATATATGTGTGTGTGTGTGTGTGTGTGTGTGTGTGTATAAAGGATGAAAAATTCAAATAAGAAAAGAGAATAAAAATGTATTTGGTGTTTCTGTGGTTGATCAGGTCTGAAACGTAAAATATCCAATGATTTCATCGTCATCATGTCGAACTGACCCTCTCTCACCATCATCTCTATCGTCCATCGCTCCGGGCAGATCCTCCAGGCTACATCTTGTATTGGCACAGAACTGCTGTAGATAGGTTCTTATATAGCAATACTTGAAATTATGTACAAAAAAAATTAGGCTTGTCTAAATGTGCTCTCGATATTTTTTTTACGAACCATATTTTCAATATTTGTATAAATCTGATGACGTGCCAGTATATAACCTAAAATGGTTGATATTCCATGAAACCCAATCAAAGCAACCCAAATCAAAATAAATATTCACAAAGTCTAAATTGAACTGCCACTAATGTATGTATATGTTCGTGTTGGGTTAGACATTACCCAATATTTCAATTATCCGTCTTTTAGTATATTCATTGTAGCTACGTCTAGATGTTTATTCAAATATAGAATCTGCTTGACAGAACATATAAACAGACGAAGAGGCAATATTTTGCCAAGAGATCGTAAAAGCAGTTAGCAGTCGCC
>OY757931.1:79039442-79116942 GCA_963585895.1 Sepioteuthis lessoniana | reverse complement strand
TGCAGGCAAATGAAAACCAATGATGAGACCTGTCTTCTTTTTTTGTTGTTGTTGTTTTTTTTTGTGATGACAGTAAAACTGTATGTAATCATTTTTACTAGAGGATTCGCGGTGGACTTTAAAAAGTTAAATTATTTTGGGGATTAATTAGTTGAATGTCTAAGAAAGGTATAGTATTGTTGGATTTATTTTCTTCGGTAAAATTGATGAAAGATTGAATATTGTTTAATTTCTCTGCAATATTTTAGGTTTTTATATTTTAAGGTACGAAAATAAGTATGTTGTCAGAATATTGGAAATGTGTTCCGTTCTGAGTAATCTATTTTAAAAAGCACCCGGTTTTAGAAAAAATTAAAAAAATGACAGGCTAAAACCCCACTAAGCAGGTTTTCCATAGGGAGACCAATGTTTTTTTTTTTTTGATAAAATTTATTATTAGATTTAAAATAAATCATATGAGTTATGTTTTTGCAGATATTGGTTAGAGTGTTTATGTGGAGTGATGAGTTGAATTTCATTTTTCTTAATTGAATAGCAAGAAGGTATATTGGTGTATAGGGAAGTTATATACAAAGTGTTTATAGTGTCGTTTTATATCATCATCATCATCATCATCATCATCATCTCGTGCCGCTAGCACGGATATCCCTGACCCTCTCTCGCC
This sequence comes from Sepioteuthis lessoniana, assembly GCA_963585895.1. Lineage (NCBI taxonomy): Eukaryota > Metazoa > Mollusca > Cephalopoda > Myopsida > Loliginidae > Sepioteuthis > Sepioteuthis lessoniana. The sequence goes on along the minus strand of OY757931.1, from coordinate 79,116,278 downwards.
ATTTCTCCTTATCGTTCATCGCCTCCGGCAGGTCTTAAGGCCTACATCCCGTATCCTCACATAGCTGCTGTATGTATGATCGTGCATATTTGGGGGTCCATAGGAGTACATCTCTTTTGAGCTCGCCCCTGCTTCTCTAGCAGTGTCATGCATGTCTGGTTTGTACAACTTTGATAATTTTCGTGATGGGAGGCAAGTGGCCGTATAATTGGTGCCTTGTGCGGTGTTACCGCCAGGACTTGTTCAATATTGCTCGCAACATTCTTGTGTAATTGCAATCTAGCTTCTTCTCCAGCCGTTTTGTTAGCGTCAAAGGCGTGAAAGTAGTGAATCCATACTGCAGTATCGATACGACCGCTGCCTGGAAGAAAGAGCGTTTCATTTTATCGGTCAGGTCTGATTTCCATATGATCGATAGCTAATATATATATATATATATATATATATATATATATATAACCGGGTTTCGATCCCAGATACGGGAAGATACTGTCTAGCCACACTGATGAGTTCTGATAGAACGAAACAGATCTGTCTGTGGATGACGATATATATATATATATATATATATATATATAATTTTCTTAAGTAAATTGACAGAATTAAATACATCCGAGGAGCTGATTTTGCTTAATAGATGGGGTAATATTTCAGCTATGCCACGATCTATTTTGTGAGTCATAAATGAGTGTTTGTTTTTTGGATATTGGGTAGGCCATAGAGTATTAGGATTTTAGACTGATATCCAATGAAGGAAGTCTAAGTTTTTTGGTTCAGACAAGTTTTTTGAAATATTTGCTGAATGTAATAGTTTCATTGTTGAGTACGATTAAATTAAATAATTCATTGGTATTTGTTTCGGCTAAAAGTGAATTGATTCTGTCAATATAATTATGCAAAATCATTATGCACAAACATATTCACGTGGATAAAATCAATTCACCGACACAAATGTCTACGAATTATCCAATTTAATCATATATATATATATATATATATATATATATATATATATACAATAACATGAATATATGTATAACACTGACGAAGAAAAATATTTTTCTCGTCCGAATATTAGGTATGAATATTACGTTTCCTAACACCTAACTACGTTTTTATTTCGTGTAATATCTCGGGCAATTACACCATATATTGGTCGAGGGTGACCCGAAAGCTCCCTAGTCAATAGCTACTACAATGAGGTGCCGAGAAGTGTGCTACTCCATTCCTTAGATTTCTCCACTTACCCTTGAAAATTACTTTATAATGCTGAGTCTTGAGAACTGCTGCATTAAGGGCCACTTGTCAATTCTTTGGCATGACTTGATCTAGGATTGAACCTCGGTCTCCCTGACCATTAGAGAACGCTCTACACAGAAGTCCAATGACCCGGTAATAACACCATATAACCAGACTAAACGTCACGCAATAGAGATGCTAGACAGGCCACTTTTACCACATTACCATCTAAAGAAAGAGAAAACCCTTGAAAGACAAGCAACGGACTTGTTTTGTCTATAACTGAAATATATATAGGTTTATACCTGCTCTGCAATTATAGCAACGAGCACTCCCTTCATGCCGCAACTATTTAAAAAATGTATTTTATATATATATATATATATATATATATATATATATATATATATATATATATATATATATATATATATATATATATATATATATATACTTCGTGCTGTACATAAATCGTCCTTCATGTTTATGAGAATTATGTTTGTTGTTTAGAATATTTTTTTCTGGAAGATCCTGGATAGTGATTATAAATAAAATGTTATTCGATATATCTAATTTTCAGGATTATTTATCAATACTGAGTATCCAAATATATATTAACCTTAATTTGATTTCGTGTATACACGTATAGAAATCCTGAAAAATGTTCCCTTACTTCATTAAATACATCCAGTTCACACTGAAAGAAGCCTTTTGTACCTCAATCACCGAAGTTAAGTAGCGATGAGCCTGTTCATTATCAACATGGGAGACCACACTGAAACTCCATGTAATTTAAGTAACTTTGGTCTTGTACCCCCAAATAAATAACAAGTACACCCGTTCTTCAAAAATGCAATGAAGGGTCTAAAACTGCTCTAATGGTTTAATTAATAATGGTATTATTTCAGTTTTTCTTTGATAATTCAGATTACGTTTTCAAGTTGAATACAAAAGAATGATGAACTCCTGTAAAATTCTATGCTAGAAAAATCCCCCATTTACAACATCTAAATTTATATTCTTCGAAGGAGATTTTAAAAATCATTTTATCTTTTCCAATTTGTCGATTCTCGTGACAATCCTCAACGGTAGTAAAAATGTTTATGTGCGTTTCCGTTTTCCGAGTAACTCGGCTTTTGAATGATTAAAAATTCATTAGAACATTGCCGTTAGGAATTCAATATTTGGCACTGTTTCTTTCTGGGGGTTAAGTAAAATTAAAATAAATGATTAAAGAAATACAAATCGAAAGCGTAACTTCCACTTTCTTGCCGTGTTTCATTCAACTAATTACGATTCTGCGTCAGTTCGGAAGATACCCACTTTTTCATGATTTAACCAGTGATAAATATAACAGCAAAAAGTCCGATTATTATTATTATTATTATTATTATTATTATTATTATTATTATTATTATTCATTTGAGTTTTTCACATCAGCGTAAGCTGAGGGTCTTTTACTGGAGATTGAGTGACAGTAAGTCTCTTCAAATCTCCAGGACTCTTCTCAGTATTCTGGCAGTTTTCAGTAATGCTGTTATTTAGATGGTCTCCACTCTGCCGCCAACTTCTATTCTTCCAGGCCCTTTAATAATCCTTTAGTTACCGTGCCAAAAGCACCAATCACAATTGGTATAATTGTCACCTTCATGTTCCATATTTTTTTCAATCCTCTAGCAAGGTCGAGGTACTTATCTCTCTTTACACATATTTTCAGTTTTATTCTGTGGTCTGCCGGGACAGCAAAGTCGACAAATTTGCAGATTTTCTCTTTTTTTTTGTCGATAATTATGAGATCTGGTCTTAATTATTATTATTATTATTATTATTATTATTTGAATAGATTTTATGAATCAGTTCTCACTGATGCATTTCAGTGACGTGTAAGTGACAGCAAGTCTCTTCAGTTCTCCAGGACACTTGTATGAATTATAGCCGATTTTAGAAGTGTTTTGGTCTTGATTGTTTCCGTATTTTCTCTTAATTCAAGTTCATAATATTCCTTTCTAGATAACTGACAACTATTTTAAGCATCCCTACTAAGATTAGTTTAACTTCTTCTTTTATGATCGACACTATTTACTCACTTCAGCAAGGCGCAAGTATTTTTTCAGGTATTGTCTATCTTTCTCTTCTACTCTTCATCTGCTGGTACAACAAAATCAACTCTATGTCAGGTTCTTCTATTCTTGTGAATTAAAACAATGCTTGGTCTTCTGGCTGAAATTGGGTAATCCGTTCGTATCTCAAAAGTCTAGAAATTTTTTATTTGTTTCATGTTAAAGGCAGCTTATGGTTTTTGCATATATCATTTGTTCCTATATCAAAATTTCAGTTTCTTGTACAATTCATTTTTGGCACCCAGCCGTGTCTGTTATTCTCTCCCCTAAATGGTTGTTTGCTGCATCTAAACACTAAAAGAGAGCAAGACTAAGTATGATTGGTTAGGAAAGGCAATCCTCAGGGAATTGTGCAAGAGATTAGAATTTTACCACACTACCAAATAGTACATGAGAAAACCAGAATCCATTTTAATGAATGAAGTACATTGTATTTTGTAATACAAAAGAGATCCCCTAATCCTGCCTGAATACACGATTTAGAGATATCTGAAAGGAAAATCAAACCTTGTGGATTTTGCTGTTCAAGCGCAACATAATATGATTATAAAAGAAAACGATATTGACAAATATTTAAAGCTTGCCAGAGAAAGAAAAAATGGTGGAACATGAAGGTGACGGTGATACCAACTGTTGTTGCTGCACCTGGAACGGTCCTCAAAGTCATGGAAAAAGAATAGAGAATTAAGAAACCGTATGAAGAACTGGAGCCATTTAGACCACAGGATTCTTGGGATCGGCTAGAATACTGAGAGGAAACGGGAAACCTAAAGAAACTTGTCACTTAGACTTCAGTGAAAGAGCACCAGAAAATGCAAGTGTGAAACACTCCCAAAGACTTATATTCCCCAACGATTACACACCCATAACGTACCGACCGATAATGTGGAAAATACTAACGGCACAAATTAGGAAGGTTATTTACAATTCATTAATGAGCCTGGGTCTGTTCTCTGAGGAACAAAAAATGATGCATAAGTAAGTAAAGATGGTGACATTCGTCCAGGGTGAACAGAAAGCTCTCTTTTCGATAGCTACTACACCGAGGTGTTTAGGAAGGCGCTAATCCTATGCCTGTATTGCTCCAATTTACACTTGATCCGTACCTTATGATGCTGAGTGTTAAGTAAGGCAGCATCAAGTTTGAGTTTTTGGTATGACTTGACCTGGGATTGAACCCCGATCTCTCGGACCATTGAAGAACACTCTACTTATTAGGCCAATGGTCAGGTTTGCATAAATTATGTATAAAGTAGACCACAAATATAGAACTGCTATACGTTGATCAATACATCCTCAAGGAGACCAAGATAGCGTAATTCAACTAAAAAAGATATACGATAGGGTTCCACAAAACTGGAAAATTAACTGTCACAAAATGTACAAGATATCCGGTAAAGTCATAAAGTTTATCGAAAATACCATGGAAAACTGGTGAGTCGAGCTGATAGCCGAAGGAAAAAGCTAAGCTGAGCTGAAAATCCAGGGAAGTATCTTCCAAGAAGATGCGTAATCGCCATTATTATTTGTAATAGCGATGATGCCAGTCAATTACATATATATGATAAGCACAGGTGGATACAAACTTCATAAATCACTCGTAAAAATCCGCCACCTAATGTAGATGGATGACATCAAACTGTTTGTTAAAATTGAAAAAGAATTGAAAATCCTAATAGAGGCAAGGAGGATTTACAGTGAAGTTATAGTGATGGAATTTGATATAGAAAAATGTGTCATGCTAATAATGAAAAGTGGAACACCACAAATAACGGAAGGAATAGAACTACAGAATCAAGAAAAAATTAGAACGTCCGGAGAAATGGATAGTGATAGTCAACAAAAATAAATTAAAAAAAATGAAAATAAGCTGCCGAATAGTGGACTTTGTGGATCGGGATTACCACAGGGTAGAAATGAAGAAGGGACGAAAAGAGAGACAAATATCTGGACCTTGTAAGATAGTTGAATTAACTATGGGACATGAATATGAAGGGGATACCAATTGTAATTGGTGCGTTCAGTATAGTTTTGATAAAGGATTGGGTGACTCGGAAATAAGAGGAAGAGTGTAGATCACCCAAACTACAGCATTGCAGAGATTGGCCAGAATACAAAGAAGACTCCTGGAAACTAGAGGAGACTTGCTATCTTTAAGACTCCAGTTGAAAATCCTCAGTTAACGCTGGTGTTAAAGACTCGCAAATAATAATAATGATATTAATAATAATAATAATAATAATAATAATAATAATAATAATAAAGGAAGGAATTAGGAATATAACACTCATACAGTGGCCGATACTTAGAATATTATAATGATTGAAGCAAGTGCTACAAACATTTTGTATTTGTTATCTTTGTTGATATGCCAACATATTTTGCTTGTTAGTAAATATTTCAAAAATTTATCTCGCACAATTTAACTTTCTTTTTATTATTAAAAACAAAAAGAACGGAAAAATATGATAATTAATAAAGGAACATAATGACAAAAAATAAATTAACCTAAATCATTTTTAACAGTATCCTCCCGCTTCATGTGACGAAAATTACAAACAGTTTCAAGTGTTCAACTTCGTTACCTCCAACAAATCATCGGCATCTCATCGTTCGACCAAGTTACTTACTAACGCAAACTGACTCCCACAGATCATATTTCTTCTCTTTCCATCGTCTGCAATAGCAGGTATATTCGCACAATATAAAAAAATCGAAGTTAAAGGATTTTTATTGCAACAAGTTCATATGACTCTTTTTACATTCTGCCATGTTGTCCACTTCGAGGTTTCTTGATTCTTAAAGGCATTGACCAAGAAAGCTGGGAACTAAATGCAGAGGACAACAACGGCTGTCCCAATGCTGTTCGTGAGGGATTCTAGAGACGTTAGGAAAATGTGAATTAAAGCAGCAGCAATGAATATAACTGGGAGTAAGAATAGAAAAACCTTGGCAATCGATCTACGCTTAAAAGTTTTTTTGCTTTAACAGCTCTGAACGGAATACAATCCAATCAAAGACTGCTGATATTCCATCGGCTGCTCTTATGAAAATTCTTCATGATCGTCGAGTGTGCAATCATTATGCCGGGAAACTGCCGGACACCAAAGACAAAAATTAACATTTAGTTTTTACAATGAAAAATAAACCAAAAATAATAGCTGAAGAAATGGCTGTTAATTACAGCGAAAAAGCAACGTGAAAAGCGAAACAAAATTCATTTACTGCAGCTTTTGTTTGAATTTCTGAAATTATTAAAAAAGAAAAGTATGGACCCAGAAAGGAAATTATCTCTAACAAAAGAGGATTGTATCTGAAAGAAAGAAGTAATGTAGAGCAGCAAGAATGAAGTGCAATTCTGAAAACAATGAAGTAATGTTGAACAAGATATAAGATATAAAAACTGTGAAATATAAGAAACAGACATCAAGAGAGGAGACAATTTAATTAAAAAAGAGAGAGACGCCGATATATAAGCCAAAGAAACAGATATGAAGAAAAAATATGAATAAAAGACTTGGGTGCCAACAATGAATCTTCAGCATCGCAAGGAAAGACAAAGTTACATGTAAGAATAAGGCAACTCACCAAATCCTTTACACCTCTGAAATTTCAACATAATCTCACGATAGATCAAAGAGAAAAATGATATCTAGTCGTTACAATAAAGAAAACAAAACAAACTATATATATCAATCGTCGACATTCATGTACTTGAAGTATCGATTTCATCCGGGTTATTGTAGTCATAACGTTTCAGTTTTTGTAACATATGATCTTCTTCAGGTATCCGTGGGGGTGTCCTCATGGTGTAATGGTTAAAGCGATGGACTGCGGAAACGTTGTACGCGAGTTCGTACTCCAGTCGCGCTATTACGTTCACTTTCAAGGTATGAACCCTCTTATCCTTCCAGCTATGGGTTAAATAGTACCACTACTGTTCTTCTAGGAGAATAGCATTGCCATTAAATAACCTACAAAGGTTTATATGCCATTAAACAAAGAAACCAATCAGGTATCCGTCGTAGTGAAAACCATTGGGAGAATTTTGAATTGAATAGATTGTTCCAAATTTGTCGTCGAAATTTTCCCCTTATCTCAGTGCTGAAAGTGAAGAACTTCTTAAATAGTTACTTTAGATCGCATTATTTGGTCATGCTGCGTGAGTTTTTACAATATTCATTTAACCGGAAGTTAAAAACAAAATTCCACCACATATATTAAATTCATTTTCTTACTTGATGTTAAAGAGAATAATTTTTCGGGTCTCATTCACCTGGCTTAATTGTAAACATTAGTATATATGTTATGATCAAACACTGAATAAACGGAAGGAAAGACATGCTAAAGTCATTTACAGAGAAACATTTAATATATACATAACATACTGACAATAATTATTGAAAACAATTCACGGACGGGACCCTCGTGATAAAACATGCTCATATTGTCATATAAACGAGCAGTATGTTGAAGGGATAGAAAATATAAGAAAGACTCACAAGAGATTTATCGACAATATAATCATCATAGCAATGTAGGTCCTACTTTTCAATAGCGAATTAAGGGACAATGTCTGAACAGTTAAATGAATAGAAACAAAATAGATCGAGAATAGAGTTTAGGATTGTCATGTGACCACGTACACGAATCCTATAACAAACGCCCGTGGTGTAATGGTTACCGTCCTAGGAAGTGGACACGGCGACATGAGTTCAAATCCTGGCCGAGACTAATTGCATTTCACATAGCACTAATACCCTTGGGAATGGTATAAATCCAATTATTCTCCCTCCAGCTATGAGAAAATAGTAAGGCAGACTAGGTTCTTCAGCCTTGGCGAGGCAACTAGTCTAGGAGAAGGAAAACTCTGAATTCAAAACCTGTTAAACTTCGCTTAAAAATTGACCTTGTGTCACATCCTGCCCGAGCGGAAGGGTTGGGTAAATATGATAACAAACGCGCCGAATCTTCAAGGAAGATACTTTTTGTCGACCTACGTATGTAAGGTCTATTTCCGATCCCCTGAACAATAGAAATTCAAAGTCCAAACTCTTCATAGCCTTCTGCTTTTCGACTTATTACATAATTATATCATCCTCAGTTCAGTTTACCACTGTCAGATAACACCTTTCTAATTGCTTGTTGCAAATGGAACACTTTTTCAATAGTCAATGTTAAGGTTTAGAGATTTCAACTTCTATATTCTGTTGTCCTGAATTTCATTTTAGGTTTATGTACCATACATGGATATGCGAAATGTACATGCGACGTTCATTACATATATACATAGAAATCTCGAAATTCGAAAATCACGTGACGTCTTCTTTGTTCAGGTACGAAACTTTTTATTACCTTTGAGTTTAAAGGTTCTACGACATAAAGAGGGAGAGGCACAATCTTTCTATTGGGGCTTTTTCATCTGCCCCACCCAACACTTGTGCCACCCGCCACAAAGGTCTCAGCGAGCAAGCGAAAGACAACCGTCTCGTTCGGTGTCCAGTTCTCAACTCACTGACTTTTTCAAAATCTCCCAAAATCCTCCGCGCTCTTCCGGTGCGTGACGTCACCCGCACTCCTTAACCCTGCCTCCAATGTGGGCTATTGTGACATCTCTGGGTGACGCGTCCGCTCCACGCACGCGCGTGAACAACTGTTTTAATGTTGCACCTAACTAACCCATGTGCTGAGCCGAAAGGTTCTCAGTCTAACTAAACCCAAAGGCATAAACCGAAATCCCTCGGCCATTATGTTACATTTATTCTTAGGCCTTGTGACAGAATTGACCGCAGCTCGCAAGCTGACCGAAGACATTGCCTATCTTATGTTTGTTTTTAAAAGTAGATCGCCCATCAGGTTTGGTTCATGAATAAATCTGCCTTTGAAATGCCCGACTATGGCTACGAAAAGGCAATTAAGAAATATTCTCCATAAAAATATAATCAAAATAAATAACAGATAAAAGAATCTAAAAATAATTAATTATTCTATAAAAACATTGAAAATATATATAATCTGTAATTAAATATCTATATTGATAAATTGTAAAAAAATGTGCGTCACTGCGTTAATTGTGATCATTATTATTTAATAAGAAACATGGCTAAAATCTGTTTAGAGCGTTATTTAATGTTTAGCGATAGTTATAATCTTTAGCGGGTTATTTAGGTTAGTTTCATGGTCTTTGTTCATATTCAAAACTTTTTGACCATGTGACGTCAAACACTGAGTTACGTTCCTAGAATCAGTGTCGCAAGTCTGGATATGATTATTCTATGCAAACTACCAGTATCTATTATTGCAAATGGATCATAAGACAGTTACGATTTTTAAAAAAGAAAAAAAAATCCATTCAGATTTATAAATCCTGAGGGTTACTCTTTGTTGTTAAAGGGAATATCTTAAATACAACGAATTACTGTCTTGTTTCCACTGAACGTGACATTAGGAAAACGAATTCTGATTTGTTTGTTTAGTTTGCTAAGGGACAATAATTGTAGCGTAAAATTTAGGGGAACTTAATTAATCCTCTCTTATTCTTAAAGCTGCTCTGTGTGTGTGTGTGCGTGTGTGTGTGTGTGTGTGTGTATCTATATATGTATAAAGACAGAGAGAGAGACACACTGATAGATAGATAGATAGATAGATAGAGAGAGAGAGAGAGAGAGAGAGAGAGAGAGAGAGAGAGAATAGTATAAAATTGTTCATGTAAGTGAACAGATGTTTTTCAATCTCGTCTCTCTTCTCCTAATTTGATAATTGACTGATGTCTGCACATTCGACATTAATTTTATCCTTAATTATTTGGCAATCTCGGCGGAAGAAACGTTGATTTAATTTCTAAAAACATTCGCCGTTATACATGTTTTAATTTAATTTAAATCTTTGTCGGCTCTAATTAACTTAGACTGTGATCGTTTACTTTCTTTTTTGGCTTAGATGTATTAAAAAAAACGCCACGTTGTTTGCGATCGTTTTATAGGACATTAGGTATTTCTAATTCTCATGCAGAATTCAGTCTAACATGAACCTCATGTTTCTATATTTCAAACGATTTTGAATTTCAGGATATATTCTTTTTTTTTTCTTTATGCTTTCAAATTTATTTCTAATATATATATATATATATATATATATATATAGGTAATATTCGGTCAGGTTAAAAAGTTTGGAATAATTCCCTCAGGACAAGAAAATCATTCAAGAGTTGAACATCTAAATTTTCCTCAATGTAATTTATTACAAAGCAATATTTCTTTAAGAAAAAAAACAAACAAAGACCGGTTAATTCATGATTATAAATTTATTTCGATCCCGTATTTTCAGTTTCTGGTGTGAACCAAAAACATGCATCCATTGGGTCTGAAGAAGTCCTGTATTAATTTTTTCTTCATGTTTTTGGTTCACACCAGAAACTGAAAATATGGGATGGAAATAAATTTATAATCATGAATTAACCGGTCTTTGGTTTTTTTCTTAAAAGTATATATATATATATATATATAAATTATCCAGTTAGTGTCCAAGGACAGTAGGTGTGGATTATCGTTTTACATAGAATATATGAGGGTAATTATATAAAACTATGAGAGTGCTCAATGTATGGCTATTGTTAATTCCCTATTTATTCTCTTGGGTATAACAAAATTCACATTCAGAGCGTATATAGTACAATTTAATGGAGACTCACTACCCCCTCTGCTCACGCCTAGGAATGAAAGAATTTGTAACTTTGTAATTTGATTTCCACTTTATGTTTTTTTATCTTTATTTTCTGATTTTTAATTTTATTTTTTAAATCTTCCTTATTTTATCTTCTGAATACGAACTGTAACTCCACATTCGCTACTCTGCTACAGGAGAGAGCATGTAAAAGAGTCATCTAACGAGACGGAGAATATACCAACAATATTCTCCGCCGAAATAAATTTATTATGACGGCTTAACCGAGTTTGAGTCTCCATTTAATTGTACTATATATATATATATATATATATATATATATATATATATATATATATATATATATAAAACTTAAAAACAGACCAAATTTGTTCATGTTAAAAAATAAAAATGAGCTTGTAAACGTTTTTTCTAAGTTTGATATGATTTTGTACCCACCATATTATCTATATATATATATATATATATATATATAAGTGTGTGTTTTATGTTTATTTAGATTGTAAGGTTAGATTCATCAGTTACGGATGGCTGAGAATCGAATCTTGGAAAATATCAACTTCATCTATTTGAAAAAATAATCTATCTAGGTTAATTAATTATAACACAGGTTACCCTGTCGACAGCACTTAAAATACACTGGCTGTATCTATCTGCAAAATAATAAGACCTCCCTAAGTAGTGTCTTGGTAGGATACTAAACTGCATCTAATTGCTACTCTCCAGTCCAGGAGATATAAAGACAATAGATCCCTTCTTTATTGCCATGACTCCCAGGTTAACTCTGACCCGGAGTGGTGGTGCTTGTTAAGGTCCAATCAACGGGTCAAATAGATCTGTTTAGCAACTATGTATATTTGATAAGACCACATGTAAAAAAACACTCTTTACAAAATATTAAACCAATAATATAAATATAAACGATCAAAGAACAGGATCCCCCAACTCAAGACGAGTTGTGATTCCGTTAAAGTCAACCTATCATTCAGACACGTGGTCCAAATAATGTATGTATTTACCCAACCCCTCAGCCACTCGTAGGGTGTGACCTATGGCTGAATTTTAAGCGAAGGACAGTAGTTTTGAATTCAGTTTTCTTTTGTTTTGAATTCATTTTTCTTTCTCATAGCCAGGGTACCATACAAAGGTTAAAGGACCGAGTCATCATTAAAGTTTAGTTCGATTTGAAGCGTGAGCAAATGGATCCACGTTTTTCTCGGAACATTAGTGCAAAGTGAAACACAAATAGCTTTGTGTAGAATTTGAATTCAAGTTACTGGCTCTTCAACGATTACCATTACATAAACTTACATTGATTAGATCAATATAATTTAGCACCCAATCACTATCCGACATTCTATGTTAACGTACTGGTCTTATTTTAAATATCCTGCTACTTTCGTCGACAATATACTCTCAATTTGCATGCAATCTGACATGTCAGTCATCAGTCCGATCCTCGAGTGGATTTCAACTAGATGTTTCCAACCAACTGGTAGGCTTGAAGATATTGACAGGGAGGTTATCCTTTTGCGGGTCTGGTTTGTTTAAAGAGGTTCACAATTTACCACAGCGTGACTGACACGCTTAGTCTCCGAACATTGCGGCTTGCCAAAACAGGACGTGAATGTTTCGAAGCAGCGATTCGATTGCGCTGACAGTAAGGCCGCTCACGAACACCGCTTTTGATGCCAGCCTGTCTGGCCCTGCCCTCATCTGCCAGCTTCAAAAGTTCGAGCTACCCGGAAATGTTTAAGGGGTGAATATGGTTTTAGCTGGTTTCTTTTCATCGAATCTGGGTAACTCTGGTTGGATCTGAAGATCCCACTGACATTCTTTCGCGATACTTCAAACAAGCAAGACCCCTTAACACATCAAGATATATATCAATGAAAGCAGGATTAAGTTTTAATCCATGAAGCAGGATTAAGTGTTTATCCATGAAGCAACATTAAGTGTTAATTACTCTGAAAAAATGATTGCAACATATTTCATGCTGTTATTAGAAGAGATTCCATTTTATTAAAACTTATCAATTTTTGTTTAACGTTTAGATATGCTGAAAAAGATTGCTTTCTCTGCTTAATCGCCTATCAATATCTTTGGGTTTTTTTTTAAATAAAGAAAAACATCCTTGCAAAGGAACAATACTGTTAATATTTAGACCATAGTTTGGTAGAGAGTAAAAGTAAAGATGGCGACCGTATTCGACCCGACCAGAAGGCTCCCTTTTCAATAGCTACTATACCGACGCTTGACAGGTTTATAATAAAAGATGAGAGAAATATACTTGGATATTTCCAGAGATCTGAAAAATGTGTTAAGCATGGAGACAGTATTTATCAGTCTTACCACAAAGTCTGATATGACATGGAGGCAATTCGTAGTGGAACGTAAGTAAAGTAAAGTTGTCGACCATAGTCGAGGGTGACAAGAAGGCTCCCTTTTGAATAGCTACTACACTGAAGTGTAAGGGAGGGCGCAATTCTTTTCCCTGGATTGCTCCACTTTACCCTTGATACGCACCTTTTATTGCTGAGTGTTAAGCGAGGAGGTATCAAGTACCGTCTTTAAAGTCTATGGTATGACGCGACCCGGGATTCAACCGAGGTCTCCCGGACCATTGGCGAACAATGAAACCGCTAGGCCAATGAGCTGGTTTATTTGGTATTCAGAACCATTCCAAGAGTATTAGTTAGACAGGGCATGCAATGGAACGACTGAAATTTGACCCTGACAGGTACTACCGTTTCAGACCAGAATGAATCTGGGAGTAATGAGTTTTAGATAAAATTTGTTTATAAATGTTTCTCAAATACCGCATATTTGCTTCAAATGCCAACATGACACCCTTTTTAGACTTCGTGGAGAGAAATACTCTGAACCTCACAGTGCCCTAAAGAAACTACACACACACACACACACACACATATATATATATATATATATATATAAATTTGATCTGCCACACTAATTCTTCTTTTTATTTCAAATTATTATTTCTAAGGGACAACATTTTTGTTTGTTTATTCTTTCTTTCTTTTCACTTTGTTTAATGGCATATCAACTGTTTTTAGGTTATTTAATGCCAAAGCCATTCTCCGAAAAGAACAGTAGTGGTACTATTTAACCCATAGCTGGGAGGATAAGGGGGTTCATACCTTTACCAAGGGTATTTGCCCGAAAGTGAACGTAATAGCACGACTGGAGTTCGAACTCGCGTACTAGGATTCCGCCGTCCATCGCTTGAACCAATACACCACGAGGACATCCCCCACAAAATTCTTGGTAATATTCCAAGCAGTCTCATAATGATAAGTACGGCTAAAGTTCTGAATTTTCACAGGTTTTCAATTATTTCAATAATGGTGTGTAGGAATTTAATTTTTGATTTCAAGTGTTCGAATTACTAAGGAATGGTAAGATGTGAATGTTAAATCTTGCAAGTGTTCTTATTCAAATATCGACAGTCAATATCTGACAGTCAAGGTATTACGCTGACTGGCGTTCGAGCTTGATTATAAAGATGTCACAGTTCAACACGTTAATCTCGACGCCATAGGAATTATTCTCATTTTTATACTGAAAACATTTTCAGCTACTTATTTTTTTTTTTTTTAGTAGTTATCTTCTGTCCTATGCCACATAACTACATCCATTCATTACTAATTATTTCAGCAATATTTTCCAAGTAACTTAATAATGAGAAGAACAATGTTTATTTCAATTTCTCCGACATATATATATATATATATATATATATATATATATACATATATCCCTAACTTATTCGGTTACTGGTTAGCAAACAACAACTCCCAGAGATATTTCACTTTTAAAAAAGTAGAGAGTCTATTAATTCCTGTATATTTTTGGTGCTCACAATCATCGTTATATATTTAATATTTTACAACACTTTATATGCAGAATATTTTAATGATCTGCGTTCTGATGATATGGTAACTTTGTCTTTTTTCCATTCTATAGGTTCATAGAGACATGGCAGTTTATCTAGGGAAGGCTCTCTGTGGCGTAGTGGCTATCGTCAGTTGCTCTATCATGTTCTCTAACAGACTAATACCCTAAAAAATGTATGATTTCTTTTATTTCCTGAGCAACTTGTTAAATAATACCAGCATTCACACTTGAAATAATGACTTCGGCATTAAATTTATACACAAAAGTTGATACGCCATTAAAAAAAAACTGACGAAACCTAATTAAATTTAGGTCCTTATTTGAAGAAAATATCAATACGCTAAAAAGCTAAAAATCTGAAACGTTGATATTATTTAAGCATTTTGTTATATTTGTTTCCACATTTCAAATTCTTAAAGTCATTTCAAAGACATTGAAGAAGGTAATGAATTAATGTCTCAAAATTAGATTAATTCTAGTTTGAGTTTCAGCATTTTTACATCTGAAATAAAAGTTATTTTGGTAATATTCCACTCTTCACAAAGTTTTTACTCTAGTTTAAACTGTTGATTGTTCTTAGACGGTAGAGTTTACAGCAAGTATACTCACGTTACCTGGAATCTTGTTAGCTTTCTCGTTGACTTTAAAAGTGCCGTAGTCTCGATAGTCTCAATGGTTCACTTTTTTTTTCAAGTTCTACTGTTATTTCAGTTTTCTGGCAAGATCCAAATACCTTTTTCATATCTTAGCTTTGTTTTATTTTCATTCTGTGTTCAACTGGAATTACACAATCAACTAGATGACAAGTTATTTTTTATGTTAATCAATTCTTTTGTATTTGATGTGTCTTATCGTTTAAGACGTATTTTTCTTTGCTTATATACCATTCGTCAGCATCGTGAAACGTCAATATTTATGCATATTTCCCGATGAATCAAGTTTCTTACCCAGGTCAATGTAGAAGGTGTATTCGTTGTGTAATGGTTAAAGCGCTGGACAGTGGAATTGTCATAAGCGAGTTCGAACTTCATTCGTGCTATTACATTCTCTTTCGAACAAATACTATTTGGGAAAGGTTTCATCTCTCTTGCCTCAAGCTATTGGTTAAATAGTACCACAACTGTTCTTCTAGAAGGATGAATTTGAAACCCAAGAAGGTTAATATTCCTTAAAAACAGACTAACAACAGACCTACGTAGTTATATGTAACTTTTGAACCACTCTGATGCATTCGCTTATGTGGTTTACTTGTCATCGTAATCATCACATTGCCTACACATGTGATTGGTCTGAGAATCTTAAATGTTTGCTATGATATAACTTGTTTTATGGCATTATTTCATGCTGTTATTCATTTCGAGTCCAATTACCTTATTTTATCATTTGAAGTGTCCATATATTTGTTTCAGTGACATTTTAACTATGTAAAAGAAATTTATATTGATGTAAAGCCCTGAAAAATGCAAGGAGTTTGATACACACTAATGCAACCCCCCACACACAGACACACACACACACACATATATATATATATATATATATATATATATATATATATATATATATATATATATATATATATATATATATCAGTTACGATCATAGTTGTCATTGCTCTGCAAAAATACATTAATACGTGATAAAAAAAGCTGTTATTTCTAAGCTCAAAGTCTACATTATTTTACTAAATCTTGAATAACTTGTTCCATAAGTTTTGTAAATTCATGTAATGTTTTAATACCACATATTTTTGTTTGTTTTCAGTTAAGGATAAAATTGAATTTTCCTGCAGAGGAAGTATTTAAGAAAACTACAGATCCATATTAATTTATTTTTAATGTATTAAAAGAAATTGAAAACTCGTTTTGATGAAATACATTTCAAGTGTATTAATCGGATTTTCTTCGAACAAAATCAATCAATTATTCAGTTGTATGCGATCAAATCTGTTGAGAGTTCCGTCATTTTATTATACCCATTTTTATTTCAAGCCGTACTATTTTGATTGCTTTTCACAATCTCAAAACTGAGACGATTTTAGCCAATATAATTTAGTGGAGAAATTCTAAAGAATTTTTAATAGTCAGGACTTTTTTCTGATTATTTTATTTTATTTTTTCCAAGAATCAAACAATTTTTTAGTAATTTAGATTCTTGTCTCTAATAAAAAAAAGACTGTTTCTAGAAATATCGATTTTTGTTTATGGATGATTGGTTCAGGGATTTTAATAATTAAGCCACATTTGCAGTCATCATGAAACATTATGTATGTGAGTTTGACCAAAATACGTTCGAAGACAACGTAAAGAAATCAGTTTATAACTAAGATATGGATTCGAATACGTGACTAAGCTGAAAAGTGTATAGACTGAAAAGCTAATATGATGACGTCATATCTGCTATTGTTTTCTTTGACCAATGGGTTCCAAACACTGCAACACAGATTGAAAAGTTTTGTGAACCGCAAGCGAGACAATGTTCTAAATACCAACCTCATTTGGTCAAATGAGATGATAGCATATAGGTCATCCTATGAATATTTCAACCCTGTACATCATTACTAGTTTTAGATTTTGAATTTCAGATTTAAGATAATAAGAGTTTATCTAAACTTAAGTAAACTCTTGATATATTCTGTTGTGGTCTTCAGATAAGACCGGTGGAAGAACAACTCAAACAACGGGTGATAGGTAAATGTTATTGTATAAGCAGAAAAAGGAAGTCATACAAAAGAAGCACTAGCCGCGCTCGGCTTGCAGTCCGTCTGTCAGATGTCTCGTAAGGAACGAGAAGTTGTCTCCCCGGAGCGAGCTAAGCTAGGGGAATATGTTTAGGTAGGACGAGTCCATCTTTGGGGTATGGTAGGATATGTCCCCATAACATATTCCTTTTGTAAAATTCAACTTTTTCTTCCAACTAGATAGTTTTAGTAATATCCATATGGCAGGAAAGAAAGTTATTTACAGGTTTTAAAATTAACTGTTTAATATTTTGTTGTTTTTTGTGAGTCTGCTTTCTCCATTGATGGTAAAAAAAAGTTGATTAGTATTTAAGTTTTATATTCCCACATTTATTGCTTGATGCGTTTTTTTTCTCCATTTTTTTTGCTGGTCCTGAATAATGTAGTTATATTTTGTCTATCATTTTGGTGACATGGATAAAGTCTTTATCAAAGTTTTACAGCACCCTTAACACATCTCATCAGATGTTCTAAAAGCCAAATAAGCCACAGTCTGTAACATGCGGTCAGTTTTTTATTTTTTTATTTTTTCATCTTTATTTTTTTAAATTTTTCCTGATGAAATGCAGGAAAGAAGCCGTTTTTAGTCCCTTTTCCCATGACTCGTTTTTGGAAGGCGATGGTCAATACCGAATTTGGTACAATAGAATAAATGCTGCAGTAGATCAAATCCTGGACGAGACTGATTGGATTTCACATAGCACTAATACGCTTGGGGAAGGTATGAATCCAATTATTCTCTCTCCAGCTATGGGTAAAATGGTAGGGCAGACAAGGTTCTTCAGCCTTGGCGAGCCAACTAGTCTAGCAGAAGGAAAACTCTGAATTCAAACCTGTTAAACTCTGCATAAAAATTGGCCTTGTGTCATATCCTGCCCAAGCGGAGGGGTTGGATAAATATAATAAATGCTGCAGTAGAGCTGGATTCTTTTGGGACAAACTAGCCTTGTAGTTTTCGGTTGGATTTGGCTTCTCATTTTTATGGCATATCAAACTCAAAGTCATTCTTGTAGAAGAACAGAGTGATAATATTTAATCAATAGCTTGTGATATAAGATGGTTCATACGTTTTTCAAGGGTAATAGTCTAACAGTGAACGTAAGAGCACGACTGGTGTTCGAACTCTCTCTCTTAGAGGCTGCAGTCTAGTACGTTAGCCATTACACAACGGGGACTCCTATCTCATACTTATAAACTGCATCATGATTGAAAAATCCAATTTCTTTTTACTTAGTTTTGATCGCATCCCGCTATTTCTTATGTTGTTGTTTTTTAACACCTTCATCTTATTTATTTTTTACCATCATTATTTTCTTATATTTCCATGTCTTTCGTATGACTGCTAACTTGCAAGGATCTCGTAGGCTATCAAAGAAACGCTGAGGGACACAAACGTTTTAATTTGATCAGGTGAACACGCTGTCAAAAAAAGAAAAAGAAAAAAAAGAAAATACTGTCTTTTTTATATTTTGGAAGAAACATTTTTAAGGGAGAAGTTGATTACTTAGCAGTTATCGTCGGAGGAAATATATGTTTATCATTGACCTGAGTTCAAACCTGGACGAGGCTGTGTTTCATTTCGCGCTAATGCCCTTAGGACGGTAATGAATCCTACTATACCCTAAAGCTATGGGTAAATAATGGGACAGGTTGAGCGCTTTTTAACCTACTTACGGAAGTCGGTCTAGAAGAAGAAAAACTCTTAAATGAAACAAGCTGTACTCCGCTTAATTAACCTCATCTCACATCCTGTTCATGATGGAGGGGTTGTGTGATTGAATACGTGTTCTAGCCCATCTGAAGAAATACTAAGAATGGTTTTCTTTGTCGTTATAGGAAATAATTTAACTTCTGTATGACGCCTCACTTAGTAGCACCACGCATGGGACTGGCGTGTTTGCTTAAGCTCAGATCAGTCGATTTAACTCTTCCCAATTTCAGATTTTCAAAGTTTTGCATTCTAACCTAGAACCACCAAACAATTTCCTACGACTTTATGACTTCTCCAATATTCTGTTTCGCCTAACATAGCTCGGCGCTCAGATCATTAATGCAATTAGGGGGATGGGGGAACTGCTTTTAACTTTTGGAAACTATTTCTATTTTTTTTTTTTTCTATTTCGTAGTTCTTGAACTTTTTCACTGCCTATTACATTTATCCTGTTTCATTTTTCTTCTCTGCTTCATTTCTTCATTGCCAATGAATAATTTTCCCATCTTACTTCTTTTGATGCCACGGAATTTTCTGTTACACTTCTTTCTTTCTTTCTTTCTTCTACCGTCATCTTATTTCTTCTTTTTCTTCTTCTCTTTCTCCAGTCGTATTGTTTGATTTTATTATTTTTTTAATTATTTTTTTCAATACCATTTTTCTCCTTATTTAATTAATTTACGTTTCATTTCTACATTTTCTGTTTATTTCTTTCAATTTTCCTTTCTTTTCTTTTTTTTTTGTTGATTTCCCGCTTTTTTTTATTTATCCACTCCAAGGTAAAAAAAAAAATAAAAAATAAACACTTCAGCCTTTCAATCTACTTTTGCTCCAATTCTACTTTATTTATATTGATTATATGTTCATAACATTTTTAGTACTGTCATCACCTCCAAAAATTCTAGATATCCTTTTGATTATTTCCTTTCTTTACGAACATATCTGTTTAAGACGCTTCAATGAATTTAAGTACTAAAGCAAAGCATGTTTTGGATCCACGCGTCTCTGGCTTTAAAGTTTTCTGTATCTTTATGGTTCCAAATAACCTATTTTATTGTTCCTGGGGTTCGGATCGATATGTCGGATTCGGGCATTTCAGAATATACTCGCCAAACATAAAAGGATTGACAGACATTCGTGGTTTTAAAACACTAAACTGAAACTAAGTCAGATTGGTTGATTCCAAAAGAGACTTTGATACCCTGAAGAGAACAACGGATGTCAGAAAAACGACTATACCACGAAATGTTTATAATAAGGTAGCTTTTCCTTTATCTGGGTTTGTTTACGTAAGACGAAGCAACACATAAAAGTGTTTAAAAGATTTTCAAAAAATCCTCGATGGATAATCCGTATAGCGGGAAATTAAACTAAACATAAAAGGTGTATCGAACGTTGTATTGGTATCGATCACAGTATGTCAAAATATTGTCATGTAATTAACACCATTTTACGCTATGCGATTTTTTCACACCAGTAGTCTATTGTGGGTTTTTAATCAAATCCGACTGACAGCAAGCGTCCTTCTGTCTCTAGGACTTTTCAAAGTATTTTAGCCGATCTTTATAGATTATAACCCAATGTCCTCCTTTAAAGACTGATAAAAACATAGGACGATCTCATTAAATACTTCCATTTTGGTTAATTAAATGTATACTTTTAATTACTGAAATTTTTAATTTTATTGAAGGTAAGTAAGTATAGTTGGCGATCATAATCGAGGGTAACCCGAAGGCTCCCTTTTTTGATAGCTACTACACCAATGTGTAGGTGAGGGCGCTACTCCTTCCCTGGATTGCTCTATTTTACCCTTGATCCGTACCTTATAATACTCAGTGTTAAGCAAGGAGGCATCAAGTACCATTTTTGAGTCTTTGGCATGACTCGACCTGGGATTGAACCCAGGTCTCCCGGGCCATTGGCGAACACTAAGGGAAAATCACTTGCTATTCGTCTAAATATAATTGTTTTTGCTTTAACATAATTGGCTCTTATGACCTTACTTTAAATGACTTTAAAAGAGATTCGTTATTTTTTTTTAAAGTTCCTTTTCTTTGCCATGTTCATGTAGTTTCGTGGGCAACTTCCCTATTTTTCGCTAGAAGTATCTTTATAATTGTTTTTCTTCCAATTTTTGCTTTCTAGATGTTTTGAATGTTGATTTTCTGTTTGTCTTTAGGTTATTTCTGTTGATATCGCAGTGAGAGTCAATACTAATCAGTCTTTCTTTATAATGATTTGTATATTTCTCGATTCTTTCAATAGTATCTACGCAGTCTTCAAATATGACAAGTCTTCTCCCTTCTTTTCTTGATACACAGAGCCTGTCTGAGTAAAACATATCAAGGAGTAGGACATTTATATCATCGTCAATTTGCTTGTGTTTTGGTCCATCAGTCTGAGTTCAACCTACTGTCTATTTTGTGAAGGTGTCATAGTATCTTACAAAGGGGACAGCTCAAGTTTTCATTCATTTGCTTCTATTTCTTCAGCACATATTGGTTTCCCGTATTTTATTTAATCAACTTGTGTGGTCCTTTCTAATCTTTCTTTAATATTCGTTTTTTTTATAAGATATTGTTTGCATTTAATATTCCCTGTGATTTAACTGCAATGCAGACCAATTTTTATAACTGTTGTGTAAAACGCAGAAAAAGAAATAATAATAATAATAATAATAATAATAATAATAATAATGCGCGATGCTAGTAAAGAAAAGTGGGAAACGACACTTGAAAGAAAGAATTGAACTACCAAATCAAGAAAAAATCAGAAAGCTCAGAGGAAAGGAAACCTAGAAATACTTGTGAATATTGGAAGCTGACACCATCATAAAACTGGAGATGAAAGAAAATAATTGTAAAAAAGAGTATCTCAGGAGAACCAGAAAGCTACTCAAGCCAAAACTATATAGAAGAAAACTTATCAAAGTGATACATACTTGGACTATCCTCATCGTAAAATACTCGCGACGATTCTTGAAGTGGACTAGAAAAGAACTGAAACAAACGGTTCAGAGAACGAGAAAACTAATGACTATAAATAAGACCTTGCATCCCAAGATAACGTTGAAAGATTATATGCGTCAAGAAAAGAGGAAGGAAGTGGACTTGCAAGCATTGAAGACAGCATTGACGCATTGATACAACGACTCATAGACTACATAGAAAAGTGAGGATGAAGACTGATTACAGCAATCAGAAACAATACTGACGACACGAGAGATTCAGCAAAACGGAAATTACCAGAAATCAAAAATGGGAAGAAAAACAAGTCTATGAATGCTTTAAGCGTCTAACAAGCGATATCTTACAAGAGAAAACTTGGACGTGGTGTAACACTAGGTGGTCCGCCAAGCAGACGATCCATTTCTCTGTTTTGGCGCGAAACCAAACAAAGGCCTGTGCCCGCGATCTTGACGTGACCGGAAGTGGGTAAGGGAACGCGAGTAGGAGTTGGACAAAGGAACTGAGAGAAGACAGTTGGTGAAGATTGACGCGAGTGGCCAGTCGACACCGGAAAGCAGAAGGGATCAGTCGGCATGTGAGAGAGTAAAGAGCAGTTACGAAAGACCGGACAAGATAGGTTGGCATTCCTAGTAGCTTTGTAGAAATATCGCTAGAAATCCACGCTCGCGTTAGTCTACGTATGCACATAGGGAATGCAATGTTACATATCTCCTCTCTTGCACTTTGAGTTAACCCAAGCCTTATTGTTCGTTTGTTCGTTTGTTCTTTTTCTCCCGCTCCCTTGATTGTATTTCTTGTAGCTATGAAGAAATGTGCGATGCCCCTATTGGAACTACTAGTTGATCACTGGCCAAGAAGCGAAATGGTTCAAAGAAGTTGATTTAATGGGGGGCCGAGGGGGTATCGTCACAGTGGCAAGGAAAGGGAAAGCTTAAGAGAGAAACTGAATCTCTTCATATAGCAGCACAAAATAACACCATAAGGACCGACCACATCAATGTAAGAATAGATACGACGCAACAAAACGGCAGATGTAGGTTATGCGGTGATAGGGTCGAAACGATCAATCACATAATAAGCGGGTACAGTATACGAGCACAGAAAAAGTATAAGACTAGACACGCCTGGGGGGGAAAGGGGATCCACTGGGAATTGTGCAAGAAGTTGAAATTTGACAATACGAAAAAATGGTATATGCACAACCTACCATCTGTTCGAGATACTAACAGATCACCTAATCTCGGTCAGACGACTGGAATTTATAATAATCAACAAAAGAGACAATATGCAGATTTATATACGTTGCAGTCCCGGCTAACCACAGAGAAAAGTTGAAAGAAAAGGAAAAGAAGGATAAGTAACCGGACTTTGCTAAGGAATCGAAAAAACTGTGGATCATGAAAGCAACTGTTATACCATTTGTAATTAGTGCTCTTGGTAGACACAAAAGGATTGGTAAAAGGACAAGAGGACATAGAAATAAGAGGACGAGGGGAGATTATCCAGAATAAAGCATTGCTGATATTGGCTAGAATACTGAGAAGAGTCCGGGGGACGTGGGGAGACTTGTTGTTGACTCAACTGAAAGACCATCAGCAAACACTGATGTGAAAATCTCGCAGTGAGTAATAATAATAATAATAATAATAATAATAATAATAATAATAATAATAATAATAATAATTTGAAAATATATTTAAAAAAAGAAGTCTTTACTTAGAAGTTAGATACTAAAAATCAAAGGACAAGACCGTAAATATGAAGCATGTCTGAAATTTCATAGGAGCTAAAGGTTAGTAAGATATCTTTTTTCTTTAAAAAAAAAAGACAACATTAATTTTTTCGAATATTTGAGAAATCTTGTGGTGAAATCTTTGTAATTCTTTAAATGAAGAATCTTTCTAATCGGCTAAAATATTTCCAGCTAAACTATTGTGAAATATGTAAGAATTATTTAAATCTAGCGCGCTAAAAAAAGCAAAACTCACCGTCCCGCCCTAATTTCACCACAAAGTCATCAGAATCTTTTTATCTATAAAAATAATCAGCTTTTAAGAAATAATCTAAAAATTGGATTATTGATATGAACTATAAAGGCGATATAGGAAAACTAGAAACTTGTTAAGGGCCTAAGGCCCGGAAGCAAAAGAAAAAAAAATAGGAGGATAAAGGGCTTTAACTAAGTTGAAACTTAGGGTTAATTTTTTTTTGTGACCCGCTGTTCATGAACGGCCATCATAGCTGTTTTTGGTCACATCTGTGTCAGGCGCACAGATAATAAACAATCCTTGGGTCTAGTATTGCCACAATATACCACCCATGATTAAAATGTCCAATCACAATATTACACAACTTGGGACCGAAGCAACAGGCTTGGGTGTCATAATCGGCAGGTGCTCTCCTGATAGCCAACATGGGAGACTCGATATTCATCCTGCGAATGTTGGCTGCTTTTTTTCAGGTACATGAATGATGACGTAAGAAAGTACAATCATCAGAGACCTAAACGCAAAACATGGACTAAAAAAGACAATCAACTTGCTCTAAACTGCTATTTTAGGAGCAACCCTTCACAAAGAGGATACAGAAAAAGAATGATAGAGATCTGTCAAAAATGTGCGAACTTTCAGACATCAAACCAAATGCTTACTGATCAAGTAAAAATTAAGAAAGGTTGGTTTTCTGACCTTGAAATACTAGAAATCCATTAGAAAACAAATAAAAAAAATTATAATACAGTACCAGACACATTTAGTGGTGTCAAACAAAGGACACCTTACGAAAATGAATTGCTAACTTCGGAGACTGAAAACACCAGACTACCAAACAATACACAACCAAACAGCCATAAAGAAACACTGTCACAAGAACAAATGAATAATCTAGTAAATGTACAGAGAATAATGAATAGTGAAAAGACTACTCGACCACATGAGGAGACATAGAATGGAGAACACTTCAGATAGAAACGAAAAAAATACATCAAATATTACCGTATATACCAACGAATAATGTAACCGAGTGAAATGAACTAATCTATGTAGGAGGGAAATTAGTTTGTGAGAAAATTGGGATCCCGTTAAAAAGCACGAAGTAAAAGTCAAAACCCGGATGGGAAATTCGACTGAAAACGCAAATAAAAAAAAACCTACAGAAAAAAGCCAGAATGATAAAATAGAAAAGAGACGCTGAAATATGTGGGAACAGAAAGGAAAAGGCAACACAAGAAAAAAATAATACAACTTGAGGAAATGAACCAGAAAGTACTGGCGAAGGAAGGGAGATTAAAGAGATATCAACAAAGGGTAAAACAATACAGACAAAACAGGACTTTCCAAAACAGCGAAAAAAATTATGTCAACAATTGGGAGGGGTGACACGAAAACATTCCAACAACCGGATGCAAAAGAAACCGAACGATTTTGGACTAAACTATGTCAACCAAAAAACATGACGAAACGCTTGAATGGATAAACAATATTACGAGAGAACTAGAAGGATTGAAGAAGGCCCCAAAGCGGAAATACACATCGATTTCCTCAAGACGACACTAAGAAGAAAAGCAAACTGGAAAACGCCTGACCATGATGGAATACATTGTTTCTGGGTCAAGAAATTCACTTCCACTCACGGCAGACTAGCACTAGATATGAACAGATGCTTAAAAAAAGCAAAGGTACCACACTGGGTGACCAAAGGAAAGACAACATTGATCCAAAAGGACCCAAGCAAAGGAACTGCTCCAAACAATTACAGACCGATAACTTGCCTATCAATGATGTGGTAATTCAAACAGCACAAATAAGAGAAATGATTTACTACCCACAAACAAGCCGCGGATTGTTCCTTGACGAACAGAAAGGATGCTGCAAAGGATCCAGAAGCACAGCAGAATTACTTTACATAGATCAACACATCCTGAATAAGAGTAAGACCAAACGTAAAAAAATCTAGCTATGGCCTGGTTGACTCCAAAAAGGCATATGACATGGTTCCACAAAGCTGGATAATAACTGCCTCAAAGGGTACAAATAGCTGAAATAAAGATCCAAAGAGTGGTTTTCCAAGGAGATACACTATCACCCTTACTATCCATAATTACCATGATGCCACTAAACCACATACTCAGAAAATGCACAACCGGACCCAAATTTAGCAGATCACAAGAAAAGATCAATCACCTAATGTATATGGATGACATCGAATCATTTGCAAAAAATGCAAAAGAACTGGAAACTCTCATACACGCCGTTAGAATATAGAGTAAGGACATAGGAATGGAATTTAGCATAGAAAAATGTGCCATGTTAGTAATGAAAAGTAGCAAACAACATATGACTGACGGAATGGAACTGCCAGATCAGGACAAAATTGGAACGCTCGGAGAAAATGAAACCTATAAATACTTAAGTATCTTGAAGGCTAACACCATCAAACAATTGGAAATGAAAGACAAAATTAAAAAATAACATCTCAGGAGAACTAAAAAAAATATTGAGACAAAACTCTCTGGCAGAAACCTTATCAAAAGAATAAATACTTTGGCTGTGCTCCTCGTTAGATATTCGGGACCCTTCCTCAAGTGGACTAGAGATGAACTTAAACAAATGGATCAAAGCACAAGATAACTAATGACCATGCATAAGGCTTTACATCCCAGAGCCAACATTTATAGATTATATGTATCTAGAAAAGTGGGAGGAAGAGGGCTTGCCAGCATCGAAGACGTCGTTGATGGATCAATAAAACGGCTCGGAGACTACATAGATAACACGAACGAGAACTCATTACAGCGAACAGAAACGATACCGACAACACGATACGTAATATAATGGCCGAGATATTTCGTTTGACGTCTTTGGGTTTAGTTAGGCTGAGAATATTTCGGCTCAATGCATGGGTTAGGTAGGTGCAACATGAACGCAGGTATTCGCGCGCGCATTCGGGGTGGACGTGTCATTCAGAGATGTCAAAATAAAAATCCCAGATAGGGGGATGTGAACGACGTCATTCACCGGAAGCGCGCGGAGGATTTTGGGAGATTTGAAAAAGTCAGTTAGTTGAGTTGAGAACTAGACACCGAACGAGAAGGATCGACTTACGGGGATTGCTGGAGCTAGACGAATTTGTGCGCTACGAGCGCCGCACGTAATGGGGTGGGGGCAGATGGAAAAGTCATCATAGAAAGATTCCTTATGTCTAAACCTTTAACTCAAAGGTTATAAAAGGTTTCGTTCCTGAACTAAGAAGTCGTTACGTGTTTTTCCTGTTTCGGGATTCCTATTTCTTTGTATATATGTTACGAACACTATATGTACGTTTCGCATAGCCATATCATGACTATAGATGATACAATCACAATAACTAGGAAATAAAAATGGGGAAAAAACATCTCCATGGCCGCTTAAAACCACTAATAAACATCATCTCACATGAGAAAACCAGGACCTGGCAAAGAAAAGGTAACCTTAAGAGAGAAACGGAATCTCTCCTAATAGTAGCACTGGACAACGCCATAAGAATCAATCATATCAAAGCGAGAATAGACAAGACTCAACAAAATAACAAATGCAGACTATGCGGTGACAGAGACGAAACGATCAATCACATAATTAGTGAATGCAGCAAATTAGCACTGAAGGAGTATAAAACGAGACATGACTGGGTCAGCAAGGTGATCCACTGGGAATTGTTCAAGAAATTGAAATTTGACCAGACTGATAATTTGTTTAAGCACAACCCAGCACCTGTCAAAGGAAATGACACACATAAGCTCCTATGGGACTTTGACATACACACGGATCACCTAATCTCGGCCATAAGACCAGACCTTATGATAATCAACAAAAAAAAAGAGAATTTGCTAAATTGTCGACTTTGCTGTCCCAGCTGACGACAGAATAAAACTGAAAGAATGTGAAAAGAATGATAAGTACGTTGACCTTACTAGAGAATTGAAAAAGCTGTGGAACATGAAAGTGACGAATTGTACCAATTGTGATTGGTGCTTTTGACACAATAACTAAAGGATTATTAAAAGGCCTGGAGGACTTGGACGTTGGCGGACGGATAGAGACTATCCAAATGAGAGCATTACTGAAAACGGCCAGAATACTGAGAAGAGTCCTAGCGACTTGAGGAGACTTGCTGTCACTCCAACTCTTATGAAAAACCATCAGCTAATACTGATTTGAAAAACTCTAAAGTATTAAGTAATAATATTAATGTAGGTTATATGGTGATAGACGACCAGTCTTTGTAAGACTCAAAAAAAGAGAACTATCCAAAGGTGGATTTTACCGTCCCAGCAGAGCACAGAGTGAAATAAAAAGAAGTTGAAAGGAGCGATAGATATGTGGACCTTGCTAGAGAGCTGAAGAAGCTATCTAACATTAAGGTGACGGTAATTACTGTCGTATTTTGTGCATATGAAACGATCCCAAAAATATTGGTAAAGAGACTGGAAGATTTAGATATCAGAGGCCAAGTAAAGGCCATCAAATATCCTGTATTACTAAGATCTGCCAGTATACTGAGAAGAGTCATGGAGACTAGAATAGACTTGTTGTCACTAAAATTAGCGAATAAACCATTGACGAACGTTAGTGAGGAAAACACTTAAAGTAGAAAATGATAATTTTTGGTAGTGTGTAGACCGACGAAACGGGTTATCACATAATTAGGAAGTGCAGTAGATGTCTAAATGATTGGAAACATGATTCGTGTTATTGAAAATAATAGAAACCATTGGAGTCATCAAGGCCACAGCTTTGTTACGATCGTCTAAAATACTAAGATGTGGCTTCGAGCACCGGAGAACTTAGGAGACTTGCTGTCAGTCAGATTTCTGTGAAAACACCATTTTTAAACCGCCGTCAAGCAACAACAACAACAAAAAAAAAAAGAGAATTTGCAAAATTGTCGATTTTGCTGTCCCAGCTGACCACAGAATAAAACTGAAAGAATGTGAAAAGAAGGATAAGTAAAGAATTATTGAAGGGCCTGGAGGACTTGGAAGTTGGCGGACGGTTAGAGACTCTCCAAATGACAGCATTACTGAGAACGGCCAGAATACTGAGAAGTGTCCTGGAAACTTGAAGAGACTTACAGTCACTCGAAACCATCAGCTAATACTGATGTAAAAAGTCTAAAAGAGTAAATAATAATAATAATAATAATAATAATAATAATAATGATAATAATTTTAGAGAAGAAGAAGAAGAAGAAGAAGAAGATAATTGTAGTTAAAAGTTTTTAATTAAGAATGAAAATGTGGTAACAATAGTAACTGTTTTAAAAGATTAAAAGAAATAGAAAAGAAGAGAAATTTATATTCGATCGAAACACGATAAAATCAAATGTGGTTAATTTTTATTAGATTATTAATATTTATTTTCGTCTGCATTCAATCTCATTTGTTCTCTTGAAATAGGGAATGAAATAATATTAATAAAAGTACAATTATTAAATATTAAATCAAGTTTTTTTCCTTCATTGATTTGTTTATCCACATAAAAAAAAAGATTGTAAGACGAATAGAATATAAAATGCATAGAAAAACTTATAAAAATGGCAGCAATGAACAGAAATAATGTATTCGTCTTCAATATACAATAATCCTTGAAAAGAAATTATTACTTCGTAAAAGAATGAAATCTGCTAGAGTCTTATTAAGAAAATTGGCAGACACCGAGAGTTATTCATTAAATTAATTCGTGTCTGTATGCCTGTGTGTCTGCACACAAATATACATGTATAAATGAAGGAATAGATTGAATGCTATATATATATATATATATATATATATATATATATATATATATAATGCCAACAAGAGTCTTACAGGAAAAACTATACATGGCTGATTACACTTGCTTATTCATTATTCTGTTTTTAAAAAAATACTGAAATGCAAACCATATCCATTTTTTTTTATCAATTGTGTTACTTTCAACATAAATACGACACTGTAGAAGCTTGAGTGACTGAAGTCAGAGTCTAATATAATGGCGGAAGGATTTCGTTTTATATATCTTGCCTTTCAGTTGAGTTAGGATGAGAACCTTTCGCTTAGTGTATGGGTTAGTTAGGTACAACATTAACTCAGGTGTTCAGGCGCGCGCGATTAGTCATTCAGAGATGTCAAAATAAAAATCCCAGATAGGAATTTGGGACCATGGGATGTGAATGTCATCACGCACCGGAAGGGTGGGCTGAGGATTTTGTGATTTGAGAAAAATCAGTTAGTTGAGTTCCTGCCTCCGAACGAGAGAGTCGAGATTCAGAGCTGGGCGAGGCCAGACGAATTTGTGCGCTACGGGCGAAAAGCGCGTTGGTTGGGTTGAGAGCTGACGATGTAAAAGCAGTCAGCATAGAAAGATTGTGCGTCTCTCTCCTCATGTCGAAAAACCTTTAAACAAAAAAAGGTGAATAAAAATTTCGTACCTGAACCAATTTTGTGTTTTCGGATTCCTATATATGTTTATGAACATTTTGTGAAGATTATGTCTATTTCACATATCCGTATCATGGATATGTTACAAGAGTTAGTAAATCTTAGTAAATAGAAACGAACTATTTACCCTCGTAGAATACATTATATATATATATATATATATATATATATATATATATATATATATACATCATACAGGCAGATGGATAAATACATTATGTCGGCTGATAAGCAAATACAAAAAGATAGATGTAAATGATTTACTGTACTGCACAGACTAAAAAGATAATTTAGAGTAAAATAGGAATAACCGTTTTCCTTTAGACTAAATAGCTTTAGACACAAAATCAAAACTCTGATTTACAGCATACTAATACTTGTAAAACAACATTTCAGCTCAAAGGGTTAAATTTTTAACGGAGAGGCAAAGATCGCCATCATAGACAGAATCGGGAAAAAATTACATTGGACAATATTTTGGCGTTAACAAAAATACGTCAATGGATAAAGAAATCTTCCAACTCTTATACATCAAATGGAATGACACTGCTTTGACAAGGGATGGAAAGATTTGAGCTTGCCGCATGAACAACAAACTATAATTTAGAACACATCTCTCGCATGCTTAAATGAAGAGAATACGGTCTGGTGTCCTGACAGAAAATATGTAAAAGTCAGTGGTGTAAGAGTTGTCCTTGTAAGAAATGGACACGATGACGAGAATTCAAATCCTAAACCATGTTGTTTTAATTTCACATAGTGCTAATACTCATTGGAAAGGTAAGCACCGAACAATCTTTAGCTATGGGTAAATAGAATGGCAGATTTTCATGATATCTGGGCAAGGAGAAGGAACATTGAATTCAAACCTCTTGAACTCTGATTAAAAATGACTTTGAATCACATCCTGTGTGTGACGGAGGTTTTGGTAAATAGTAACAGAAAAATACTTGCACGCCAAATATCAATTTTCATGTAACAATATGCCTACAAGTTTAAACGGTCAGAAATAAATGACACAAAAAAGAAATATTGCCGTCTTTACACTGGTTAAATTCTTATAGACCATAAATCGAATTCAGCACATGCCGATAGGTTCAGGCTATGCAGCAGGGTAGAATATGAACTACCCAGCGAGCTACTCGTCTCAAAGTTCAGTCTGATTAACCACCTTCATGATCTCTCTAAATGCACACGAGCATGCCGAATTGTCTTCCACGTTATTAAAATCATGTAAAACTCTTGACTTCCCAGTATATATATATATATATATATATATATATATATATATATATTCGTAGTGCTTCCAATAAGTTTCCAGACTTTTTTGTGTAGCCATTTAAAATTGTCGTATACTCTTGATAATTCAATATGCCATTGCTATACATTTTATGAGATGACTGACCAATTTTTATGATTTCACGTTCAAATGAATTGCTACATCATGAATTGGAATACACCCTACTAAAGCCTGGTTGTTACAGCTGGTGAATTTCAAAAAAGCAATCTGGACGTGAGGATATTTTAGAAGAACGATATGCAATAAAATTCTGCTTTAAACATGGAAAAAATTCCACTGGACGTATGGAAGGTTTCAGACTGCTTTTCGACCATCTTGCATTAATCGAGCATAAGTTTTTGAGTGGCATAAGAGATTCAAGGGAGGCAGGGAGTCTGTGACGTATGATGAGAGGTGTGGAAGGAGTAAAGAAGTCAATACCCCAGATTTCATTGGCCAAAGGGCTATGGTTAGGGTTACAATGTTGAGGTTTTAAGGGAATTCAGGAAGAGATTCCGTAGGAAAAGGCCAGCACTCTTCAAATCATGGTAATGGCATTTCCACCAGGACAATGTACCAGTCCACAAGTGCATCCTTGTCACAGACTATTTGACCGAGATGGGTATCAAGACAATTCCTCAGCCTCCCTATAGTCCAGACCTTGCTCCCAGTGATTCTTTTTTATTCCTTAAGCTCAGAGGCTGTCGTTATGAGACAAATCAGGAGGTGAAAGAGGATGTGACGATGGTCATTGGCACGCTCACACAAGAGGAATTCCATGGGGCCTTCCAGAAGTTGTTGGAACGGTAGAACATGTGCATTGCATCCGGAGGAGATTACTTCGAAGTGGACTAGAGTTTTATGTGTGTACTATCACTAAAAGTGCCAATACGATAAAGTCTCAAAATTCATTTAATGATCCTCGTATATATATATATATATATATATATATATATATATGGAGAATTGTTTATTGAGTGTGTGCAAACATTGCATGAGAAAATGAGTATTAGAGACAGAAGTAGAACAAGATCCGCACCGAGTGATATACCCAGTGTCAAATATCAAGACTTTCTTTTTACATTTATTTTTAGTGCACTGACACTTGGTTGACTGATACTTAGATTATGTTTTGTTTTGTTTTTTTCTATTTTTTCTTTTCTTTTTTTTCCTAATTTTCTATAATTCTTGCAGCAATTTTTGAGCCATAACTGAGTATAAGGCAATCGCTATACAACATATCTTTGTTAGCTTTAGGGTATAAGAACATTTTTTAGATAAATAAAAAAAGGTCCACTCTACGTAGAGGCATCATTGGTGTATTTTACTTTGCCAGCGTCTAATACTGATTCTTACCCAGACCTTTAGGAAATCCATTTATCGGTTTGTCCTGAAGGAACAGGTGGGTGTCTTGTTTTGCCAAAAGTTTTAAGAATTCCGGAACTTTCTGTCAAACTTCCGAATCAGACTGTAGAATAGCGAGGGTATAACTCCCAGTTTTTGAGATGGGTCTTCATTTTGGGAAATTAAGAAAGAATCATTTTCTGTCCCAATATAATCTATGCAAGTATTCTTTTTTTTTTTGGAATATAATTACAAAGTAAGTTAATATGTAATATTCAATATTCGGTATTCCATATATTTATAAATATCTCACAATTGACATCCGTCTTGTTGAGAGGTCTGTTAATCTGAGTCGTTTCCAATCATTTGAAACTAAAGAAGTGCGTTCTTTAAACGTTTATATTTGTAATTTTTATTTGGTTGTTTCTGAAGACATTTGTTCGGATATAGTCTTATTGAATACAAATAATTTTTAAACATATGTATTTTCGCCTTAGATGGAAACCTAACAAATTCTTTTACTCAGGGTCGAAGTGAACCAGAGGGAGATAGCAATGAAGACATAACCAACACTGCCCAGATATCCTGCACAAGAGCCTCACCCTCTGATCAGCTGATATACAGGGCAAGCAGCTGATCTCGTTGATCAGATCTGCTGTAGACGAATATTTCTATCCTAGCTTAGTGGACGATTTTGTTTTTGTCCAGATTGTTGTCTTAGTTTGAACATAAGCCATTGTGCTTATACTATAACTCTGTATTCGAGAAATTTCAAAGAACCTAAATATTAATTGTTAATAAACAGGAATAATTATTGTTTTAAGATAAATTAATAATTTATTTTTCCTTTCAAGGTTCACAAATTTTTATTTTTCAAGATTAGCTATGTCTTGTTAAGACACGGCGACCCGCAAATAGTATGAAATAATTTCTCTCGAGAAGAGCCGCTCTCTTGACGGGAAATACTTTTGTTTAATGTTGAAACTTTCACAGGGTATAATAATTAAGCACATTAAAGTCCTTAACTCTGCGTTTAACCGATTATTTTTTAATAGTAGACAGATGAGCTCTCCCTAGGTTTGGTTTGGTTTCTTTGCTTAATAACATATCAACCTTTGTAGGTTACTTAATGCCAAAAGCATTCTTCTAGAAGAACAGTAGTCGTACTATTTAACCCATAGCTGGGAGGATAAGGGGGTTCATACTTTTCCCGAGGGTATTTGTCCGAAAGTGAACATAATAGCGCGACTGGAGTTCGAACTCACTTACTACGATTCTGCAGTCCATCGCTTTAATCATTACACCACGAAGACACCCCCGAGCTCCTTTGTAATTATTCGTAAGGATATATTTCTGAAAAGTGGAAGTATTTCACAAAAGAGGAAAGCTGGAGAAGCTATTGACCGAATTATAAAAAGACCAAAGATTAGGGTATTAGACTGTGTTTCATGTGGATTTACAACAAATAAATATATCAGAATTTTAAATACTATGAAAACAGGGGAACGTAGCTGCTGAAATATGCTGATAAAACCATCAAGCTGAAAGGAATTTGTTTGAATAAGGTCTACAACAAACGTCAAAGATCTAATGAAAGAAAATAGTTTCACTTAAAAAAATGTTAAGAAGCAGATAATATCACACAGTGATGCAGACTGCGCAGATGATCTTTGCTTCTTCCAAAAATACCAACTGTTTCGATGCTGAAATTAGAAGAAATTATTGAGATAAATGTATAGCCCAGTTGACTGAGGCTGAAGAGTATAACGACTAAATCTCTGCAGACGTTTAAAACCCCATAAAGAGTGCTCTGGATATGACATTAAACCACCTGATGATAAGGTACAAATCTTGGATAGTTGAGTAATATGAAGTACCTCGTCATTGCCATTGCACAAAATTCACTTTGACAGGAGTTGTGGCACCTGAAGGATCATTAATATTTGTGAGTCAACTGATACAAACAAAGAGTAATGTCGAATAGAAATATTTTGTTGAATACTAAAATCTGAAACCATTTAGTGTCAGTGTTAAAACATTAAATATCATCTGATGGTGAGGCTCCAGTCTTGGAATTTAGGGATTATTGTATTCCCCTTAATTAATATTATTCCTAGGATCACACTTATCCGGAATCATAATAGCTGTTAGTGTCCCATTTATGGGTCAAATAGATACGTTTAATCTTTGGCTAACGATTATTATAACTTGTTTAAAATTATACAATTGTGTGGATATTATTCGTATTATGTACGAGTACTTGACGAATAGAATGTCTAATGTTAAATAGCAATACTTTAAACCCTTTAACTGTGAGGCAAACAAATGAGCTTTAACTCCTAAAAAAGCAATATAACCGGGAAACTATTCACTTGCTAATTATATATATATATATATATATATATATATATATATATATATATATCGTCATGTTGCACCATCAGCATGGATCTTCCTGACCCTCTCTCGCCATCCTTTTCTATCGTTCATCACCTCCCGAAGATCTTCAAGGCTTTATCCATTATCGGCACAGAGCTGTTGTATGAAGGTCCTAGCTGGTCATCCTGTCTCTGTTCGTCCATGTGAGGGGGTCCACAGGAGTACATTACTTAGGAGTTCGTCCCTACTTCTTCAGCAGTGTCGCGTACGTCTGGTTCATCTAAAATGGAGTTTTCTTGATGGGTGGTAAGTGGCCGTTGAGCTGCTGCTTTGTGGGGTGCTGTCTCCAGGACTTGTTCAATATTGCTCGCAGCATTCCGTGTAGTTGCTGTTAATCTATTTCTCCATACGTTTAATTAGCGTCCATGTAGTGCATCCATACAGCAGTATCAATACGACCGCTGCTTGAAAAAAACTGCGTTTCATTTTATCGGCCAGGTGTGACTTCCATATGACCGATAGCCTATTGATGGCTGTCCATGCCTTTGCTGGTCACGTTTTGATGTCAGTTTCGGTTTATGAAACAGTGCTTCCTAGGTAGGTGAACTTATATACTAGTTGCATTGAGCTATTATTTTGTGAGGAGATGTCACCTCTTTGATTAAAGCATATGTATTCCGTCGTGTGTACGTAGTCCGTGTTGGTAATTGTTTTTTGTGGGCTATCTACCGCTTCTTTCCTTTGTCAGGTTGTCCTGATGATCTGGTTAGGTGTAACCTAGGTGTATTCTTTTTGACTCAATAAACATTTAAATGTCGCTGTAATTACAGTATTGATCACGCTTACGTTTACCTTAAGGAATTATGATGTTTTTGGGGGTTTTTTTTTTTGTTTTTACTTGGCATGCTTTATTGATTGATTAGGATGAATCCTAACATAACCATAAAGTTTTGGTATGCAATTAAAGTAAATAAACCAAACCTCATTAAAGACAAAAATTCTTATCAGCAAATGCCCTCAACTAAAGATATAGTTCTATAAAATTCTATTAACTTTAAAATACAACTTATGTACAGAAATACCGATTTGAATCATCTAGTATACATTTTAATTCACATAAATAATTGAAATTTTAATTCACATAAATAATTGAAATTTTAATTCATATAAATAATTGAAATTTTAATTCATATAAATAATTGAAATTTTAATTCACATGAATAATTGAAATTTTAATTAACCTAAATAATTGAAATTTTAATTCACATAAATAATTGAAATTTTAATTCACATGAATAATTGAAATTTTAATTCACATAAATAATTGAAATTTTAATTCATATAAATAATAGAAATTTTAATTCACATGAATAATTGAAATTTTAATTCACATAAATAATTGAAAATTTAATTCATATAAATAATTGAAATTTTAATTCACATGAATAATTGAAATTTTAATTCACATAAATAGTTGAAATTTTAATTCACATAAATAATTGAAATTTTAATTCACATGAATAATTGAAATTTTAATTCACATAAATAATTGAAATTTTAATTCACATAAATAATTGATATCTTAATTCACATAAATAATTGAAAAATCACTAGCAAATCCAAATGATGTAAGATTATTTGTCGAGGGAAGGGGATGAAGAAGGAGTTTTAATCTGTGCTAGTGAATAGAGAAAGAAATGCATCTATCTTGGCATCGTATCCATTTTAGAAATAAAACTCTGTCCTTCACTTACAAATTGAGAAGGCGGTGGATAATAATCATGATTGATTTTAACGACCTGACGATCAATCAAAGAGTATTTTATGTCTAGAAGTTAGAGAATCGTTTTAATATTTAAGTATTTTGCGTACATGTTTTACAAAAAGTATTATTCGAGATTACATATCTTCTACCGAGTTTCTAATCGTATTAATCTGGTCTTGAATGTACTCTATTTGTTCTTTCAGGTATGCGTTTGTTAGTTCAATTTGTGCCTTCTTATGATTCTGATCTTTGGCATTAGTTGGGTTCCTTTTATTACATAGGGGTGCTTTTCTCACGTTGACATGTTTTTTTCCTTACAGTCAATGTCTCTCACGGAACTCTGTGTTTTGCTCTTACTTTTGTTGGTATACATTCTGCTGCTGCTTCCATTTGGGCATTGACGAAGTTCTCATATTCGTCATTCAGAGTAAGTTTTTCGGATATCTCCTAAAGTGCATCGAATTTGTTTCTGAGTGTTATCGTATGTTTACCGCTGATATCTCTATTGTTAAGCTGGGACAAGACATAGTGTGCGGTTTTGGTTTTTTGCGACGTATTCCTACGAAGGCTCAGATGTATCTTTGCTGTGACAGTTCGGATACCAGAAGACACCTTGAAAAGAGGAACATGCCTTACAATTCAAAGCGCTATTAATCCATTTCATATTCATGAGGATGTAGTCTATCTGTTCTTAAGCATTGTTTGCGAAAGTATAGGTCCCGAGCTTTGTGTTCCTTTTCTGAAATTTAGTATTAAAGCATGTTAGTTCCTTTTAAAGCGCGATATCTATTACGTGTTCCCCATTTCTGTTTGACAAATTGTGTGAGCTGGATTTTTTTTGTTTTCGTTTTACCTATTGTAGCGTTCATGACTCCTCCGATGAATTAGAACGCTGTGTTAGCGGATGCCACGAACAAGTGATGACAGCTCGTTATAAAAGATGTCGAGGACCGTTTTATCACTAGCATTGCTAGGACTGTAGCAGGAGATGATCGTTGTGCTGGGGTTGTCGTGTAATGTAGCTACCATCATTCTCGCTTGTATTTTCTCGGTGTTATTTAGTTATTTTATGGCTCGTGGCCCAAGAAGCATTCGTACACACCTATGACGGCATTGATAGACCTTTTTTTATGAAGATGAGGAGATAAATGTCCATCTGTAGCTTGTATCGTGGTATTTTATTCCTACTTCGCTATGATGGTACATGTGTTCTTGTGCGTTTACTATGTCTATGTTATGCCCAACTGCAGATGCTATCAGCTCAGGTAGTTGGCCAATTCTATTTACAATTGTAACGTTAAATGTCACTATATGAATTGTGCTTTTACATGTAAGTAATTTTTGTTTGTGTTTTAGTTCTGTAACTGATTTTTCTAATATTGGTATCAGAGCTCCAACCTTAGCAGAACACGCTCCTTATTCACCCGCACGATGAGCGACGTGGTTTGGACATGTGGTTTGATTGACAGTCATGGTAATCTTTCGATGGCTTTATTCTTACCTCATCAATAGATGCCACCCTTCTAGATATCTTGCTTCCCTTGGCTTCCAATTTTTTTTACTGTATATTTTTCCTGTATATTCCTTAAGTTTTCACTTAAAGTTCAACAATCTACTTCTTAGTTTTGTTTTTCCCGTTTCCACTGTCGACTTGGTAACGAACTTGAAAATAGAATTTCTCTGATTTATTTCCAAGTCAGTCATATGTCTTAATAGACGGTTCGAGATGTATGGTCAACATCCGGTTTCATAAAATACTTACAATACTCTTATCTTTACTTTGATTCATGTTTCAAATGTTGATTGAAATTCGTAAATATTTACTAATGTTCCTCTCGTAGTTTTAGAGAAGATTCTAGTTGCCGTTCGATTGACCCGCCTTTTTAAATACTTTTGTTGATATTTACAAAACAGATACGAGGTTTACACCGACAATTTATATTCTACAGTAAATAATCAAAATATTAAAGTTGAAACTCATTATGATAAAAGAGCGTTAATCCCAAGATTTGAACGAAAATTCAGTTCGTCATACATGGTCATCTGCATATTAATACACCTCTCCAGCTCTAGGGGGCGTTCAGTACTCTTATCCGTGCTTGTCGGTCGTTTGCTTGGATTCAGGCTTTCAAATGTTGACTGAAATTCCTAACCATATTGTCATATCCCTCAGGAGGTTTTGTTGAAGATTTAAGACGTCGTTCGATTCAGCAGCTTCTGTGTGTGTGTGTGTGTGTGTGTGTGTTTTCATCATGATGCAGCCTATATATATATATATATATATATATAGGCTGCATCATCATGCACATATATTTTCACTCGGTCTTTGCATTGATGCAGTCGGTATATACAACAGCCCCAGTTCACCGTGCTACTCCTTTTTGTGGTGTATTTTTAATCCTATGCAGGGAATAATCATAATAGACCTTAGAGTATGGTTTAGATAAGTAAGTATATATATATATATATATATATATATATATATATATATATATATATATCTTTGTGTGTGTGTGTGTGTGTGTGTGTATGTTTTCATCATGATGCAGCCTATATATATATATATATATATAGGCTGCATCATCATGCACATATATTTTCACTCGGTCTTTTTTCCCAATATAGCATAAAAATTTAATATCTTTTTTACACGGATAATTAAAACATAATGGTGTTTGCTAGATCATATTAAGAGCATTGGTAAAGTAGGTTTTAAGATTCAGTTTCTCTGGAGCAATGACTTGAATTAATTTTACTTGAAAGTGATGTGTAAACCCACTTTAAATGAATAGATTCACTAAGAAAAAAAAATCGATCATTCCAAAAGCTATAATAATCACTCAAAAAGAATTAATTGTGACTAAATGGACTGAGAATTCTGCTCCATTTAATTTGTAAAGAGTGAATTCCTATAATAAATACAAGCTATTTGTTATTCTAAAAATGTAAAAACTTGTATATCGAGAATTAAATATGAATTTATGTAGATATATACAATTTTTTCGGTTCAACTTCATGTTGGATATGTTGGCCTCTTCATGAATGCAGAGTTCACGAGATTTAAACAACAAGGAACCAAATCTACATTATGTGGTGATTCTCTGAAATTAGTTGATTACTTCATACAGCTCGGCTGCAATATCTCATCAACTGAAAGGGAGATTAATATTTACATACCGAAAGCGTAAACTGCTATAGACATGTTGCCTATCACGCGGAAAGCTGATATCTGATAGAGTAAAACGCGACATCTTCCAAGATAAGGGTTAATTGGTATAAGTGTTTGAATGCATCACCTGGACACTTACGAAACACAATAAGGAAAATTAATTTTTATTTATTGCGTACTTTTTGTCCTCATCTTGGTAGTTTTTGTGTTGTTTCTTCTTTCACTACGTTTCGGCCAAATTTCACCTCTGGCCTTCTTCAGGTGATTTACCGCGACCTCGGTTCCAGGTGAGCATTGTCAGAAGATAGCGGTTTCAAATCCTACCCAAGCCGGCCAGAGGTTTACTTGGTCAAAAACGTGGTGCGATAGACAACAACTATGGAAGGCAGTAATTACTGGGGAGACGGTTACAAGGCTCATCATTCCTATCCGAAGTCGCGGTAAATCATCTGAAGAAGGCCAGAGGTGGAATTTGGCCGAAACGTAGTGAAAGAAGGAACAACACAAAAAACTACCCAGATGAGGACAAAAAGTCCACAATAAATAAAAATCAATTAGGAAGCCTCATCTCAAAATGATTCCAATTAAAGACAAGTACAAAAGGAGGAAAAGCTTGTTGGGAACAACTCGAGAATTCTAAGTGATATTTTGAACTATTCCAAGAAGTAGCACTTTACAACAGAGCAGCTGCCGAGCCACTTGCCTCCCACCTGACACACCATCACAGTTAGACGAACTAGACACATCAAGCAGCTGTGGGGAAGTATGGACGAACTCATAAATGAAGTTCCCTTATGGACCTCTGCATATGGACACACCACTGTAAGTCGACCATGTGTCCGTGGTGTAATGGTTATCGTCGTAGGAAATGAACACGGCGACACGAGTTCAAATCCTGGACGAGACTGATTGCATTTCACATAGCACTAATATCCTTGGGAAAAGTACGAATCCAATTATTCTCTCTCCAGCTATGGGTAAATAGTAGGGTAGACTAGGTTCTTCAGACTCGGTGAGGCAACTAGTCTAGGAGAAGGAAAACTCTGAATTCAAAGCGGTTAAACTCCGCTTAAAAATTGACCTTGTGTCATATCCTGCCCGAGCGGAGGGATTGGGTAAATATTGTAAGTCGACCAGTAAATACTTACATTCATCAACTTCACGAACACAGGTCTAGATTCTCTCCAGGAATTACTAAAATTAAGGACGGATGGTGAGATTGAGCCAAATTAATCCATATTTAAAGCAATATTTCATGATGATGATGATGATGATGAAGCATAAACTACAAATAGTCAAGATTTTTTTTTGTCCCAGAAAGTTGTGAAGTTACGCAGTTCTCTTTAGGATGGAATCGCCAAACCGATTTTATATTCTCGGCTAAAGTGGATTGTGTTCATCTAAATCCAAAGATTTTGACAAAGACATGCACCAAGAACCAACAAACAGTCTATATATAAATAAATCTGGTACCAATATCGTATTATTGTTTCCGCAGAATAGCATTGGTGAGTTAGTATTTTGGTGGAACTATTTTCTAATGTAAGTATTCAGGAAATAATAACAGCACAATAGTTTATATAGCTTTCAAGAGACATCCTTCAGTCTATTCTCGTGAAGCCAAAAATAATCGTGATTAAAAATCAACAGTATCATCTTACTTGTATGTTGTATGATATATCAACCCTTGCAGCTAATTCAATGCAAAATAATGTATATATATATATATATATATATATATATATATATATATATATATACGAGGATTATTAAATAAGTTTGCAGACTTTTTTTTCGTATGGGTACTTTTATTGATAGCACACACATGAAACTCAAGTACATTTCGAAGTAATCTCCTCTGGCTGCAATGAACTTGTTGTACCGTTCCAACAACTTCTGGAACGCCCCGTGGAAGTCCTCTTGTGTGAGTGTATCAAAGACCTTCGTTGCAGCCTCTTTCACCTCCTCAATTGTCTCACAACGACAGCCTCTGAGCTTAGGGAATAACCAAAAGTCACAGGGAGCAAGGTCTGGACTATATGGAGGGTGGGGAACTGTCTTGATGCCCATCTTGGTTAAATAGTTTGCGACAATGATGGAGTTGTGGACTGGTGCATTGTCCTGGTGGAAATGACACTGACCCGATTTGAAGAGTACTGGCCTCTTTCGACGGAATCTCTTCCTGAACTCCCTTAAAACCTCGACAGAGTAACCCTAACCCTAACCCTTTGGCCAATAAACTCTGGTGTATTGACTTTCTTACTCCTTCCACCCCTCTCATCATCCCTCACAGACTCCCTGCCTTCCTTGAATCTTTTATGCCTCTCAAAAACTGATGCTCGATTCATACAAGATGGTCGAAAAGCCGAGTGAAGCATTCCATACGTTTTTGTGGCTTTTTTTACAAGTTAAAAACATAATTTTATTGCATATCGTTCTTCTAATCTGTCCTTACGTCCAGATTGTTTTTTTTTAATTCACCTGCTGTAACAATCAGGGCTTAGTAGAGTGTATTCCAATTCCTGCTGTAGCTATTCCTTAGAACGTGAAATCATAAAAATTGGTCAGTCATCTCATAAGATGTATAGCAATAACATACTGAATTTTCAAGAGTCTACGACAATTTTAAATGACTGTACAAAAAAAGTATGGAAATTGATTGAAGGTACCACGCATATATATATATATATATATATATATACGTAGGAAGGTACGTAGTTATGTAGTTAGGTTTCTTAAATTACCAGTTTGTTGATAAGATTAAAAAAAACTTCCGATGGTACTATTTACCAACCCCTCCGCTCGGGCAGGATATGACACAAGGTCAATTTTTAAGCGGAGTTTAACAGGTTTGAATTCAGAGTTTTCCTTCTCCAAGACTAGTTGCCTCACCAAGGCTGAAGAACCTAGTCCGTCCTACTATTTACCCATAGCTGGAGGGAGAATAAGGGGGTTCATACCTTTCCTAAGGGTATTTCACCGAAAGTGAACGTAATAGCGCGACTGGAGTACGAACTCACGTACTACGATTCCGCAGTTCATCGCTTTAACCATTACACCACGCAAACTAAATGAATAGTGTTAAATAGCAAGACTTGTAAGTACTTCATTCTTTGGAAACAAATGACGAATATTAAATGATATCATTAGAGTTAGGTAGCAATAAGGATGCCAATTAGCCGTGTAGAAACAATAGCAATACTTAATTGTGTGAAAAAATTAGTTCTAACTCATTTAGAAATAAAATTATTCACAAACTATTCGCTTGCAATTCATTTATTTATAACCATTTAAATGTGTACAAACAAATGAATGATGTCAGAAGAAATTTTCACTGTTACTTTAGCAATACTTGAAAAAATGTAACTGCATACACAAATGATTAATTGTAAAAATAATTATTTGTGCAATAGAAATGCTTGAAACTATTTAACTCTATGAAAAAAATGAGCTCAGATTCATTTAAAAATGTTATCTACTAAATAAGTTTACAAATCATATATATATCTAATATATACATATGAACGTGATTTGGTATCAAATAACCAACTAAGGTTGGTATACCATAAAACCTAAAGAAACAAATAGGTATTAACACTCCAGA
This sequence comes from Sepioteuthis lessoniana, assembly GCA_963585895.1. Classification (NCBI taxonomy): domain Eukaryota; kingdom Metazoa; phylum Mollusca; class Cephalopoda; order Myopsida; family Loliginidae; genus Sepioteuthis; species Sepioteuthis lessoniana. The sequence goes on along the minus strand of OY757931.1, from coordinate 79,071,903 downwards.
TGAGAATGGACCAGGCGATTAAAGAGCCAAATCTCCAGGACTTGTGCTTCACCATCAGATGGCGCCCGTGGTGTAATGGTTATCGTCACAGGATATGGACACGGCGGTACGAGTTCAATTCCTAGACAAGACTGAATGCATTTCACATAGCACTAATACTCTTGGGAAATGTATGAATCCAATTACTCTCCCTTCAGCTATGGGTAAATAGTAGGGTAGACTAGGTTTTTCAGCCTTGGTGAGGCAACTAGTCTAGGAGAAGGAAAAACTCTGAATTCAAACCTGTTAAACTCCGCTTAAAAATTGACCTTGTGTCATATCCTGCCCGAGCGGAGGGGTTGGGTAAATAGGACAATCAGATGGTCTTGTGTCATATCCATGGCACTCGCAGAGGGGGATGTCTTCCCCTCTGCAGAGACGCAGACGGCGTATTCAACAGCCACAGTCGACTGGACAGAAGAAAAGTATCGAAGATGAAAGCCTAAATGAATTAAAAATAGTATTTCGTTGATTCTGACAATAATCAACGTATGTCTATAGGAAAATATAATTAGAGAAAGCATTTTTTCAGTCTAATACTGTATTTTACTTTCTATGCATGATCACCTATATTATTTTACGTCCTTGCATATGTCGTTTGATTATTAGGAGTTGATATAAAAGCCATTTAGTCACCCTTTCAAAAGGGCTATGATAATACTGACTAAATCTCCGGTAAGTGGGTAGGAACCAACTCTCCACTAAAAGGTCTGTTTCGAGCATGACACTAAAATGTAAAAGTATATGGATTTATAGACCTGAAGACCTGCCAAAAGCGATGAACGATAGGGAAGAGTGGCGAGAGAGGGTCTGTGATATCCATGCTGGCGGCACGATATCATGATGATGATTATATGGATTTATCAAACCCATCTAACAGGAATAGTTCACAACAAAGTGCCAAATATGATTAAAGAACTCAATTTGCCTGACTATTTATCTTTATTTGGATGGAGAATATTTGGATGCATAAATTTCGGAAGGTTTTATCCAAATATATTGGTTTGAAAATTACAGTAAAAAAAAGTTAAATAATTTGTGAAAAATAGAAAGGTTTTGAGTGATGAAGAATCAATCAGCTACAAAGACTAAAAAGCGAATAAGTGGGTCAATTGTTTGGAAAAATGTCTGCTATGTTGCTGATTTTTCTAAGAAGATGTGTATACGTCTCTCTTTAAGATGATGCCTAAGTGATTTTAATTTCATACTTACACTCTGGAGTATGAGGTATCGATTTTTTTCCCATTTGGATTATATAAATGAATAATTCATTTCTGTTTTCAAAAGAATAGTAATTTTTTTAAAGACAAAATTAGGCATTTACTTTAGTTTTCTTGGTAGTTGTGTTTTTCATTTTTACTTTTATCACTGCAACTCATCAAAAATATTTATAGAAAAGTCTTTTCCCCTCCTCTCAATATGATTAAACGTTCGAATGCACCCAATTTGATATTCATTGTTACTTGGACTTTACAAAGTTTAAAAAAAAAAAAATTTTCTAGCTGTAAGCATGTGGTTATTATCGTTGGGAGAAATTTAACAATAAATTTTAATCATAGAAACACAGGACTGTGTAAAATGAAATAAGACGGAATTTCAATTTCCAAAATTTACAAAAAAAAAGGAGGACTGACTTGCTAATGGTTTACTCGCTTTTAATTAAACATATGATTCAGGAACTATTGATTTTATTAAACTAATGCTAATATATAAAGTATGGTATATTTAATTATTAGTGATACTATGACAAGTTGAAAAAGCCTAGGCTGCCCTACTATTTATTCATAGCAGGAGAAAGAATTGTTAGATTTATGCCATCCCTAAAGATGTTAACTCTAGATGAAATGCAAATTGCATCATGCAGGATTTGAACTCAGATTGCCTTATTCATTTCCTTCGAGGATATTCAGAACACTTCGAACACAAAATTTTTTCAAGTATAAAATATGACAAGAATAAAATCAAGTCCGATCCATAAATCAATGCATCATCTTTTTGTCAAGATCAGTCTCCACTGTATAGAATAGAGTAGGATATTGTTATTTTTTGTAGAATATCAAATCGTCAAACGGATATTATTGGATATTCATTTTACCAAACTCTAAAGCGTGGAAAACAGTCACATGGAACCATAAATATAAAAAAATTCTAAAGACTTGGAAAGTGTATTTAAAATTAAACGTATTTAAATACGGAACTTAGTTTAATTTTATTAGAATTGCCACAGTTCAAGATAAGCTATTTGGTTGACAGACTTGTTTGGTTTGGTTTGGTTGTTCAATGACATATCAACCTTTGTAGGTAATTTAATGCCAAAGCCATTCTCCTAGAAGAACAGTAGTGGTACTATTTAACCTATACCATGGGGGATAAGAAGGTTCATACCTTTCCTAAGGTATGAAAGTGAACGTAATACTTGTCCCAAGCATGAAAGTGAACGTAATACTGAGACTGGAGTACGAACTCACTTACTACGATTCCGGAGTCCACCGCTTTAAGCATTACACAACAAAGACACCCTCAAAAGACTTTTGTGATTATGAACATGATAGGAGTTTCTTGATATGTATTTGCTTAGGTTACGGTATAAACAGGCCATGAACAATGGATAAGAGACTGAATGGCGCCAAGCTCCAAAATTATTCCAAACGTCTGTTGTAAAGTATCTACTATCTTTAACATTAAGCAGCACAAAAAAAAAAATGATGTGTCAGATCAAAAAGTTATTTTTATTCAATTCAGGGAAATTGTGGCTCGTGTCAAGAAAAATATAATACAAATTTGACCCTGAATTTATCGATAAAACTTCTTCTTCTTCTTCTTGCTGACATTTTCACTTTTATTATTATTCTCATTTTCATTTTTTTATATCAGCGTTAGTCGATGGTTTCTCACTGGACTTGGAGTGACAGCAAGTTTCCTCAAGTCTTCAGGTCTATCCTCAGTACTCTGGCTGATCTCAAAAATGTAGTTTGGATAGTCTCGACATGTCGATTTATTTCCTAGCCACGTTTTCTTCTGTGATACGCCAGTTGTTTGTTGCTTAAAAAGTCCATAGAGTTTTTTTTTTTTTTTGTTTTCATTTTTGTTTCCTGTTTGTTTCCGTTCTGTCGATCCCCTCCTGTTTTAAGTATTGTTACTGGTGGTTGTGATTAGTTTTCCCCCACGCTTTTTTTTGCAGTCTTCGATGTGTCGTATCCATGCGTCAACGCCATCTTCAATGCTGGTAAGTCCCCTTCTTTCTTCTTTTCTTGATACATATAATCTGTCATCGTCATCTCTGAGATGTAAGGCCTTATGGATGTTCTTTAATTTTCTTGTTCTCTGGTCAATTTGTTTAAGTTCTTTTCTGGTATAACTTCAAAAATGATCTTGTTTATCTCATGAAGGGGAAATCACAGGTATTTATCCTTTCTTAAAAGTCCTTGTTACATAGTATGGTATCGAGTAGCATTTTCGTTCTTCTGAGATCCTTTTTTTTTAATTTTATACTTAATCTCCACTTGTTTGATCGTGTCAGCTAACAATATTCCCAAGTATTTGTTTGTTTCCTTTTCTCCGAGCGTTCTTATTTGATTTCTCGATTCCTTCTGTCATGTGTCGTTTACTGCTTTTCATTTCTAGCATAGCGCATTTTTATGCCAAATTTCACCCCTGTGTCCTGACTAGATATTCGGACTGCTTGTATTAAGGTTTATAATTCTTTTTCGTTTTTCTTAACAGATTGACGTCATCCACGTTCATTAAGTGGTTGATCTTTTCTTGCGATTTACTAAGTTTCTATCCGGCTGTGCATTTCCAGAGAAGGCAATTGTGTGACGTCATTGCTATTACAAATCGTAATGGTGATGGTGCATCTCCCTGGAATATGCCTTTCTGGATCTTTACTTTTGCAAAGATTTTTCCTCTTGGTATCAATTTCACTCTCCAGGTTTCCATGGTTTTCTCGATAAAGTTCATGATTTCGGGTATTTTTTATATTTTGAGATAATGTAATATCCAGCTTTGGGAGACCATATTGTTAGCCGTTTTGTCGTCATTTTAGGTTATACCTAAATTTTTTCCGTCTCGTTTTACCCGCATTGAAGATGTGTTGATCAACTTATAGTAGTTCTCTTGAGCCTTCAATTCCTTTGCAGCATCCTTTCTCTTCCTCGAAGAAGAGTCCCCCGCATATCAATAAGCAGTAAATCTCTTCTCTAATTTGTCCCCTTATTTTCCACATCATCGCTAGGGACGTTATGGATCTATAGTTGTTTGATTTCGCTCTTTTAATGAAGTCTTTCTGGATCGGAGTGGTCTTCATTTTCATCATCAGTTTTTTTGTATGTCCTAATTAATTTTGATTGCCAGTCTCTCGTTGATATTGGTGAATTTTTTAAACCAGAATCTGTGTATTCAATCTAGGCCGGTGGTTTTCCAGTTTAGTATTATTGTAAATATTGTGTTAAGTGCATCGAGGTATATTTCCACTTTAGCGTCTTCTTCGAGTATTCGAAACTCTACTTCCATGTTGTTTATCTATTCGGTGGTTTTGTTAGGATCTTTCCGTTCCTATATTATGCTCCAGAATCTTTTTGCCACTTTCGCATGTGGGTGCTGGTACGTCTTCGCCCATTATCCCCCTATTTGTTGGTTGATTTTTTTTTGTTATTTTTGAATGTCCTGTAGTATCTGTATTGTGTCCTTCTGCCTCGGTATCTTTTTTAGTCTTCCTTCTTTTGCCACAACATTCTGATTCGTCTCTGTTCTTTTTGTTCTAATTGTCGAGATATTCCCGCTTCTTCCGGATGAATTTCCATGTTTCATCTTAGCATTTTTCTCGTAATCGTAGTTTTCTCATCAACGATTCCAATTTGGTTTCCCATCCAGGTTTGAACTTTCTATACGTAGTCTGTATGGGAACCCCAATATTTTTAACATACTAATTTTCTTCCTGCGTAGATTAGATCGTTAAATTCCGTGATGTTGTTCGTTATCATGTTTGTTAATAAGTTATTTATTTTTCCGGGTTCCCACTTAAATTTTTTCCAGTCTTGTTTCCTGAAAGAAGAAAACGTGGTTTTAATTTCAGACATAATTCTCTTCATGATACCCAGCATTCATTTTTTTCTTCTTTGGTTAGTGCTTGTGTCGTTGTGTACGTGGTGTTTTGGGCATTATTATTTGGCGTTTGCTTTGAGTTTCTGCTTTTCTGAATTTAGTTTTTTGGTTACTGTATCAGAGTCATGTTGATATCGTTCCCTATATTTATTTTGCTGGATTTCCGATATTTCAATGTTTGAAAACCAACCTTTCTTTATTATTGTCCGAAACCTGGTCAGTGAGTCTTTGGTTCCTGGTCTTAAACCTAATTCTGTCCATATTTCTATCATTCTTTTCTGTAGGGTTGCTCCGAACTCCTTGAGACTTTTTCACACCAACGGTTGCATTTCACATGAGTTTGAGTGACAGCAAGTCACTCCAGGTTCCCAGGGCACTTGTTAGTTTTCTGAATGACCTTGATAATGCGGGTATATATATGTCCTCTGATTGCTAAATCTTCCCACCCCTTATCAAACCTTTTAGTTTTGCTCCAAAAGCACCAATTACAATTCACGTATCATCTTCCATAATTTTTTTACTTGTCTGGCAAGGTCATAGCGCTATTTTAGCTTTCCATCCTTTTTACTCTGCCATATCATTTTTATTATAATTATTTTATTATTACCAATATTATCATTATTGTTGTTGTTCTTGTTTTTGTCCTTCTAAATCTGCTTCTTATCCTTTTCTGGGGGTTTACATTGTTGTTGTTGTTGTTGTTATTGTTATTGTTGTTGTTGTTGTTCTTCTTCTTCTTCTTCTTCTTCTTCTTCTTCTTTGATATCTTTGTTTTTGTAGCTTTTATTATCGCTTTTGTGCTTCTTGTTCTTGTTCTTTTTTGGATTTACTGTTGCTGTTGTTGTTTGTTTCCTTCTTGCATTTGACTTCTTAGCTATCATATTCATTCTTACATTATATCTGAGTCTATTTAGCTCTTCTCTATCACTCAATATCTCGGCATGAATATCTTTCTCTTCTAATTGCCAGCAATACCGTAACATTGTAGAGAGTTGTTTTTATTCTTTTTTAAATTTGAGACGGTTTGGAACGTTTCGGATTGGGCGAAAATATTTTTATGTGCCGATAATATTTAAAAAAAAAAAAAAAGAAAGTACAAACTTTATTGGTCTCTAAAACATCGTAATTTAATGTGTGACAAATGTGCAGAAATATTTTTCGGAGTTAATTGCATCATATCATCATATCCACCCTCCCTATATCTAGAAAATGGACTCCACTGAACACAAGTTTGAAATTCTAAGACGTATTAAAGAGTCAGTAGCATGAGTTTGATACGAATTTTAATTAATCAATTTTCGGACAAAATTATACAAGTTTTCTCTTGTACGAGGGTGAGTCAAAAAACATTGCCTTTTTCTTTAGTACAGCAATAATTACAAAACTCAGGAACATCTATTATACATCAAAATAAAGCTGGTCTTCTGTGGATCACTTGCCAACTCCTTACCGTTTCTCTCTATAGTAATGTTACACCTTTGAATGATAGCATGTATCGATGCCTCGTAATATTCTGTTGACTGTTTTTGAGCTACTTCATCACTGGGAGGAAAGTTTTACTGTGTTCTCTATACTCACCAGATTTAGTGCATTTGGACGACTATCTCTTCGCCCCCAGGAAAAAAGATTTAACAGGAAAATATTATGCCCGTGACGAGGAAGTGAAAAATGCAGTGATAAAGTGGCTCAAAAAACAATCAACAGAATTTTACAAGTCGGAGATACTTTTTCTTATTTGAATGTAGAACATTGCTATTGAGAGAAAAGGTGACTACGTTGAAAAGTAGGCATATAATCCTCAGAGGACCAGCTTTATTTTGATGTAGGATACATGTCCCTCTGTTGGTAATTATTCCTTTACTAAAGAAAAGGGCATTACATCTTGACTCCCCTTCATAAAATACCTTGCCCAGTCGGATGGGGCTGTAGAATATACCGACTGCTTCTCTGCAGAGGAGTAACGAGTGTCCTGTATGTGACACAAAACAATCTAATGGTGAGGTTCCAGTAATGCAGGAGCTTTGGGGAATGCGGAGTACCCCTTCATTGCCATCGCTTCCAGGTCCACTCTGGCCTGGAGTGGTAGCACCTGATAAGGGTCCTATCTATGGGTAGAATAGAAATAACGGCATACTTATTTTATACTGTATTGTTTGATTGTACTGAATAGCTTTAAATAGAAATGTTTTTGACAATTAAACCGTACTTACATTTAAACTGCGTGCTTATGCTAAACTGAATTTTTTAAAATTGAATTTTATTTGACATTGAAACTGTACTTACACAAAACTGAATTTTTGTATATAACTGCTTGAATATTTTGAAATAAAAATGTTTTTGACAACTTGCTAGGGAATTAAAAAGGCTGGGGAACAATTATGCCAGCTATGATTGGTGCTGCTGGTACGGTCACCAAATGGTTAATAAAGGGACTGGAGAGCTTGGAAATAAGAGGACGAGTGGAGACCATCCAAATCATTACATTTTTGAGAACGATGAGAATAGTGAGAAGAGCACTGGAGGCTTGGGATTTGCTTTCTATCAAACTCCAGTTGAAAACTATCAGCTAACACCGATGTAGAACACTCTAAATGAGTAAATAATAATAAGAAGACATAACAAAATAGCAAATGTAGGCTATGCAGAGACAGAGACGAAACGATCAATCACATAATTAGCGAATGCAGAAAATTATCAAAGACGGAGTATAAGACGAGACACGACTGGGTCGGCAAGGTGATCCACTGGGAAATGTGCAAGAAATTTAAATTTGACCATACTAACAAATTGTTTATGCACAACACAGCACCTGTCCGAGAAAATGAAACACATAAACTACTACGGGACTTTGACATACATATGGATCACTTAATCCCGGCCAGAATACCAGACCTGATAATAATAAAAAAAAAGAGAATTTGTAAAATTGTCGACCTTTCTGTTCAAGATGACGACAGAATAAAACTGAAAGAAGGATAAGTACCTCGACCTAGCTAGAGAATTGAAAAAGCTGTGGAACATGAAAGTAACGATTGGGCCAATTGTGATTAATGCTTTACGCACAATAACTAAAGGATTATTAAAAGGCCTGGATGACTTGGAAGTTGGCGGACGGTTAGAGACTATCCTAATGATAGCATTGCTGAGAACGGCCAAATTCCTGAGACAAAGCCTGGAGACTTGCGGTGACTTGTTGTCACTCAGACTCCAGTGAAAAACCATCAGCTAACACTGATGTGAAAAACTCTAAAGGAGTAAATAATAATAATAATTTGAGATTTTGTTATAAAAAAAGATCACCTAATCCAGGCCAGAAGTTCAGGTCTAGTGTTAACCATGAAAGAGAACTTACTATCTAGTTGATTTTGCTGACTCTGCGAACAAAAGAGGGAATCTGAAAGAAAGTGAAAAGACAGACAAAAAATTTGTCCAAGCTCGAGAAATAAAAAGCTGTAAAACATGAGGGTGAAAATTATTCCAATTTTTCTTGGTGCACTTGGAATGGTCCCAAAAGTCTTTGAGATGAATTGGAAGATTTTGAAATCAGATGAATTATCGTCACCATCCAGACAAAAGCATTGCTGAGATCGACCAGAATACAGAGAGGGTTTGGAGACCTGAGGGAACTTTCTGTTTTTAAAACTCCTGTTAGAACCTTGCAAAGAGTAGATAATAATCCTGAAGGAACATTTATATGGTCAAGAAATGTTTCTTGATACAAATTGTATATGTTTAAATGGTTTCAACACTCTAACTAATATTTATAAACCTATTTTATTATAAGCCTACCTGTGCACACAGTCAAATAGTTTCACGTAAAAATATTGATTATTTGTCTCGTTGATAGGATCCTAACATATTCTCCTACCGTTGGTTTGTGTTCATCTGCGGTGAACGTTAAAAAAAATGTTACCACTCACATGTAAAAGTACTGGAACGGAGGTTTCATCGTAAGATAATTTACCATTAAACTGAGCCTACCGATTTGTGGGTATCTTACACTTACGCGTATGTTGAGTCCTATTCATTGGGCCGAATAATGGAGATCAGTAACAAATATTCCTTTTCTTTCCTTCTAATTATCTCACTTACGATCACCTATTCTCATTCATTCACCCTCTCTCACACATAAATTCTCATTCATTCTTTATATCCCTCTCTCCCCCTCTCTCTCTTTCTCTCTTATCAATTCGTTTTCATTTTCTTCCTTTCTCATTTTCACTCATTCTCTTTCTCTCTCTCTCTCTCTCTCTCACTCTCTCTCTCTCTGTTATAATTACTCTTTTTATATGCACCCATATGATCAATCAATCTATCTATCTATCTATCTATCTATCTATCTATCTCCTTTTTCTTTCATATTCATTGTGTTAACACTTCCTCTCACACTGTATCACTAATACTCCAGCAAATTTAATTTTGTCTTTTTTCAACGCATATATATAAGACTTTACACGCGATGCCCGTACTACTTTGTTCGTTGACATCGTTTACAACTAATCCAACCTTTTGAAAAGTTCTTGCAGAGTGATCACTTGTATAGACTTCATAGGTTTTTTTTCTTTCTTGCCACAGGCGTCTTTGCCACGTAGCTTTTTTTGTGTCATTTCTCAGGCAAAAGAATACAAAGACAGAGCAGAATTAGCGATTCATACTGACACAAAACTTATAGACAGCAAGTTAGAAACTCTTTAATATAAGAGAAGAATATAAGAAAATGTAGAATAGCAGAAAGGATTAAAATGGTTGCTTTTCAAAATATCATACGGTATAACGTAGAAAAGAATATAACTAGTTGATAAATTGGTTGGTGTTTTATAGCATATCAACACACAAGGGTTGATATGCTATAAAACACCAACCTATAACTTATTTGATTACCAAGAATATAAATATAATAATCTTGTATAGCCACATAATAGATATACATATGCATGCAAAAACATAACGACGCAATGAAGACGAGCGACACAGTTCTTTAAAGAAATATACCTCTCACTTTATTTGAAAGGGTTCGAAAGGGTTACTAAAGGTTTTACTGTGAGAGGTGAGTTGGAAGCTGAACAGAACTGGAACATATTGACCCCCATTTTTATGCCCAACCGGGGGCCTGGGGGCCAAGCCTCTCTGGGACATGTTCCTCATTCCAGCATTTTCTCTCCAACTGATCTGATCTCCAACTGATTTGAACTTCCTATCGCCGGGGGTATATAATAATTTGACGACTACTCTTTTTCCTGTGAGCGTCACAATTTCGAACTCAATTCAACCCGTTGACAGTCAAGGTCATATCCTGATATTCCTCGGCCGGATTCACCTGTTATTTACACAGGTGCATTTGTTATATTTTGACCCTCGCCCCGGCCCAAAAATGCTATTCCAAGGTGATACACCGGAAGGAAGTGACACATTCCAATGGCCAGTAATCGAAAGAGATCACGTGGGCGGATTAAGGCTTATGATATGGGACAAGGTGAAGGTCCCATTGTGTCACTACAGTGATGCACTGGAAGAGAGTAACCTCTGAACTGCATGACAGTTATTTCCGCTTGATGACGATTAAACATTCGATTTCAAAGATCCAGTGGGCGATCGTGTGGGCGTTGAATTATTATATAATTGAGTTGAGTTGGGTGCCAAAGCAGTTGCCAGCAGAATTCCAGACAGCTAGAGACCAGATGTGGTAGGGAAAGCCACACCCGACCGAGGGGGCCCTCGGAAAGCACCGATGGAGTAGACCCCAACATCAGGAGTACAAGAAAGACACAACGTGACGGTCATGACAGTGGGGTCCAAATATGAAGTTTATGTTCGGTCTCCAGCACCCTCTCACATGCAACCTTGAGTAACCCTTTTCAAACCTTACAAATAAAGTGAGAGGTGAATATTTTTCTAAAGAAGTCTTCTTGCGTCTTCCTTCCTGCATCTTAATTGTTACTGCGTGCGTCGTTCATTCATGCGTCTGTCTTTGATGTTGTGTCGTTGTGATGCTGAATGATGATGTAGATGACTATATAACACATTTTCTATTTTGATAGCTTGGTCGGGTCGAAGGTCAATATACAACAATAATCTTTTATGAAAATAAAAATTTTCAAAATACAATTCTTATCATTATAAATTTCTTTCCGGACAATGATGACTCTATTGAGATGTTTTTTTTGTTTTTTTTTAATACGATTTAGGTCAATGCTGCACGTGATCTTGTGATGTATTTTTAATCCCAAATCAATTATACAGACACGAGAGCCATTGGCATTGAGCACTCGAACATATATATATATATATATATATATATATATATATATATATATATATATATATATATATGCATATATATACGTGGTGGATTCAATAAGTTTCCAGACTTATTTGTACAGGCATTTAAAATTGTCGTGGACTCTTGAAAATTCAGTATGTTATTGCTATACATCCTATGAGATGACCTATTTTTATGATTTCAGGTTCAAATGAACAGCTAGAGTAATAATTGGAATACACCCTGCTAAAGACTGATTGTGACAGCTGGTGAATTTTAAAAAGCAATCTGGACTTGGGGAGACTTTAGAATAAAATTATGTTTTAAACTTCTAAAAAATGGCAGAGAAACGTATGGAATGCTTCAGACAGATTTTTGATCATATTGCATGAATCAAGCTTCAGTTTTTCAGTGGCATAAGAGATTCAAGGAAGGCAGGGAGTCTGTGATGAGGCATGGGAGGAGTACGGAAGTCAATACACCAGAGTTGTTAGCCAAAGGGTTAGGGTTACTATGTTGAGGTTTTAAGGGAGGTCAGGAAGAGATTCCGTCGGAAGTGGCCAGTAATCTTCAAATCGGCTAAATGGCATTTCCAGCAGGACAATTCACTAGTCCACAACTGAATCCTTGTCACAGACTATTTGACAAAGATGGGCATCAAGACAGTTCCTCAGCCTCCTTATAGTCCAGACCTTGCTCTCTGTGAATTTTGGTTATTCCCTAAGCTCAGAGACTGTCGTTATGAGACAATTGAGTAGATGACAGAGGCTGCCAGGAAGGTCATTGACACGCTCACACAAGTGGGATTCCATGGGGCCTTCTAGAAGTTGTTGTAACGGTACAAGTGCAATGTAGCCGGAGGAGCTTACTTCGAAAGGGACTAGGGTTTCAGGTGTGTACTATCAATAAAAGTGCCCATACGAAAAAAGTGTTGAAACTTATTTAATGGTCCCTATATATATATATGTGTGTGTGTGTGTGTGTTTATAATCTATAACCATATAGTTTGTAGGTAACATCATTTTTTAAACGGGACGTCAGAGCATATTCGTTTTTATCTAGTTTAATTTTTTTTAAATATACCTTACAATAATATTTCTATTTTATATCAATCATCAGTTTACGCGCAGTGCCAAGAAACCTCTCCGACTAGTTTACTGTTCATGAAGGTGACAAGCTTTTAGTCTCGACCCTTTAACCGATGCCTATCGCCCAAACAACGCCAAACGCATTGCTGGTATTCCGTTGAACAATATTTTATTTCGTGATGTCATTCAACCACAAGCGAAAACTATAACACTGAGATTTTCGAACAAGCCGAAATACCCAATTTAGAATACAAATTATTTTACTATCAACCCAAAAAAAATAAAGGCATTCGAAATAAAATAGTCTTAGCAACAAAAATAGAAATATTTATATTTAAAAAAAATTGGGGGCAATTTACTAAGAATTTTTCTTGTGATATTGTGTGAAAACGTTTTTTGGTGTTTTTTGTGTGTTGTAGGAACGGGGTAAGCAAAAATTGAAACAGCATTAAAATGAAAGCTTATCTTATTTCTCTCTCTCTCTCTCTCTCTCTCTCTCTCTCTCTCTATCTATCTATCTATCTCATATTCTTTTACCTCTCTTATATATATATATATATATATATGTCTCTCTATTCTTTTTCTGACGTCACCTTCCACCAACCGGTAAATTTTCTTTTTTTCTAATGTCGCGTTTCACTGACCCTTAATTTCTCGTTCTTTCTTTCACTCTTACTGGGTGTATCTTCAAATCGTTTCTTGTTTTCTAGTTCTTCTCGTGATCAGTTGACGAAAAAACGTCATACGGTTCTTATCCTTTTTCTGGCGGCTTCTTAATCTTCCCATATAAGCTGGCCTGGAGAAGACAATTTTCTTTATGCACCACAGACACGCCTGTCTGTTAAGACATCTCTTCCCCAACTGCCTTGTCTGATTTTTCCTCTTATCAAATTCGACATTCCCGCTGCCTCGTATCACGTGGGTTTCTTGGCCAATTGGTAGTCAGCCTTGAAATAAGTCGCTTGTTGCTAGGAGCTTGTCAATTAATACAACCATATTGGGGAAACTTGACCGTCAATCGGTCAGCACGCGACTTTTACTCGAATTCAACTCTTCAGACTTCTCGTCTACTTCTGATGGTTTGCATGGGAAACAAAAAAGGAAGATATATATATATATATATATATATATATAGAGAGAGAGAGAGAGAGTCTATATTCATGAGTAAAATATGAATTTGACTATCCTCATAACAACATTTAAATGGTTTCAAGTATTCCTATCTGACCACAGTAATTGATTTGATATTAATCATTTCTTTGTGCCAAGCTAAATGGTTTCAAATAATACTATTTAACATTAGTAAGTTCAATATTTCACACATGAACAACTTTCATTTGGTGTATGCTTTCAAATGCCCAATAATAATAATAATAATAATAATAATTGAACAGTTCTTTTTGACCCCTGAATGCTATTCCCATGTGCTCATCATGGATTTGAGAGTAAAGATAATGATGGGTTACTGTTATATATTGACGTATTACAGGCCGTGCAGGAACAGCAGAAATGACACGTGAATTGCGTAGGTGTGATACCAGAAGGAGGAATGTGTGGGCGTTCGAAAAATATTTAACGAAGGAAGTTTGCCACCTCAAGCAGTAAACAGTCAGGTGTTTGCAGGAAGTAGTGAACAGTGACACAAGACGTCAGGCCTCCTGGGCCAAAGCCCAGGAGGCCAGACGGTTCTGGTTTGAGAGGTGGAGAAAAGTTTCAATCTACAAAACTTGGTAATGTCAAAAGCAAGTATGATCCAAGGACGAAGAAAAAATGAAAATGATTAAATGTTTAAATCGGTGCTATACCAGACTTGTGGTTGCAAAACGAAGAAGAAACGAAGATGATTAAATGTTTCAATTCGATCCTGTGCCATCCACGTGGAGGGAGAGTAAAAATAAGGCACACGTAACATATTTTATTTCAACCTTGTGTTAATCTTTGCAGTTCCTGACTTTTTTCGCGCGCAACAATTTCGTACCTTTCGTAATAATAAACAAGAATGATGAATATTTTTATATATGTGCTATTGACTCTTTTGTCTTCTATGCAACATTGCTTCCCCAAAGCGGGAGTTTCACCTTTACATGTAGTTTAATATCAAATGCAGGACACTCGTTAAATGTAAGGGTATATAACCCATTGCTGATTTGGAAAACATTTAATTTTGTTTTTATCAAAAGTTGAAAATTTTTTTCACAATCCAATGTTTAAATCCAAATGATTTGAAATGGCGTAAGATGTTTGTCCTCTTTATTCGTAGAACTATTTTAATATTAAAACCTTATCAAATAAACAGTAAAAAAAATCTGAAATCCCATATACTAAAAGTGTATACATTATGTCTTGTATAGTAAAGGACGGAGTTCATTCTTCGGATTCGACTTTATGTTTCATTTTTGTCATTATGTGGGGTTCTTTCTTTCTCTATTATCTACTTCAGCCATCAGCAAAAATAGAATTGGAGGAAGAAATAACATTTTTTTTATTATTCACTTTTCAGCTGGTAATTCCTGAGTTTTTGCCTGAGGCCGGAGAACAAGGTTAGATTTCAATTGTTACCATAACGGTAGAGTGACATTGGAAATATATCAGTTCAAGTTTAGTCTTATTAATTTTCCCCTTATTAGATTCTGAGCCGAGAAAGACATTTTATTAAAACTTCTAACTGAATCCTCTCAAGCATAGAAAGATAAAGAGAGAAATAGAGATGGAAGGAGTTAAAGGGAAAGAGAGAGACAGACAGACAGACAGACAGACAGAGAGAGAGAGAGAGAGATTAAACCCTTTTGATCTTTGAAAACATAAAAGCTTTATGGAATTTTAGACTCGGAAAGAATTAATGCGTTTAAACAGTTGCAATGAAGAAGAAAGTTCTAATGGATTAGAATAAGTTTTAATTAATTTTAGGTTGAAGTCAAATTAAGGGACAAAGTAAGGTTCATGGATATTTACGTCTTTATTCACTCAGAAGACCCATTGTTTGTATAAATTTTGCTGTGTTTTTGTTTGTATTTTGTGTTTTTCTTTGCTGTATTTTTTACAGAACTATTTCTTCATTAGTTCAGGAATCGATTAAAACTTGTTTTTATGCGAAAATCTTGAGTAAAAATTGTAAAATATAACAAAAAATCTCAGTAACCAATATCCGGAACTATGAACCAAAAGTAAAACATCTTCACTATAGAAAACACTCATAAACCATTTAATAAATATTTTTATCATTTTATTTCAAGCGAGTTTTTTTCCTAAACACCAGTGCTTACTGGTGGTCATTCACAGGAGTCTGAGTGATTGTAAATCTCTTCCGGTCACCAGGACACTTATGAATGCATTAGACGATCTAGGAAATTCTTAGTGTGGATGGTCAAGAATTATCCTCTGATTTCCATTTCCGCCATTATTTTTTCGATAGTTTTGGTGACCCTTCTGTGCCAACCAATTAGAATTGATACCACCTTTTTCCTCGTATTCCATGGACGTTTTAAAATATTTGACGAAAACAGATTTGTAAATATATTAGGGATAGTGTGATACAATTTTATGTCAAATCTTAATCTTTTGTATTATACCCAGTGGAATACCTTTCCCAACGGGAAGTGCCTAGTCTTCCACTTCCTAGTTCTAATTTCCTGCATTTTTTTAATATTTTATGAAACTTTTCATCTCTGTCTCTGCATGATCTACACCTGGTATTCTGTTGTATATTATCAGTTTTTGCATAAATATTTTGGTCATTCTTACCATATTTTGTGCTGCAATTGGAAGAGATTCAATTCCTCTTTTGAGGTGTCGTTTTATTATATGTCTTTTATATGCCTTCCCGTGAGCGAAAATGACAGTTTGTTTTTTGAAGTATACATTTAATTGTTTTTCGTCCTAATTTTTCTAGATGCTTTTGTTTTTTCTGTCTTACCTTATCTTGCCATTTTTGTTACTGGCAGTTGTTATTAGTTTTTATTTGCTCTTTTAAAGGGAATTATGCTACAGATAAAAAAAATTACCATAATAACGTATCTTATATGCACAAAAAGAGTCTCGCTTTGAAATATGGCATTATGGACGTTAGTGTGGTTGCGTGGTAGTACGTAGGGTTAGATATATGTGTATGTAAGCATGGGTACATATGTACATAGTTGAGACTTGACGTTAGGTATAGATGTGTATATATATATGTATATGTACTCGTGTGAGTATTCATACTGGAGCCTAGCTGTCCCTGCGTGAGTGCGGGCGTACGTGATCCTTGTGTATGTGTTGTGTGTATGCATGTGTGTGCGGGTGTATGTATGTGTGAGTGTATGTGAGAGGTTTTTACGTATTTTGTGCACGTATTCTATGTGGAAAATTGAATGAGTTTAATGATATTGTCACGGTTTTTTTGGGAGACGTGGAGACATAAAATCAGGCAATATGTTTATACTCGGTTTTTTGCCTGGTCCATATCCGGAATTGGGACGAGATTGTGGATTCCCTCTATACGATTCAGATTTTGAAAACTTAGCAGTCACAGATCAGCTAAAAACAGGAAAATTGCCATAAGGACCTGCGTTGTATCAAGTCCGAAAACTTTACAGTTTGTTTTGTTTAAGGAAACTTTCCCAGCCGTTCACGTTGTGATAGTTAGAACTCCACTCACACAACCTTTAATTGAAATGTTAAAGACACACCACCTCTCTTCACCGACATATCTTCAATCATTTGTTTTTCACCATTTTATTCTCTTGTTGGCCTATGTCAAATTAGTATATTTTGATCCAAACCTTCAAAGAAATGCTGAAAAAAATGTGGGGTTGACATTACTGTGGTAACAAAGAAATATAAGCACCAGACATGTGGTCCAACAGAGAATGAGAAGCATAAATGTTCTAGCATTTTGAAATACAAACCGATTAACAATTACCGATCAGAATATTTGTCCAGAATTTGTAAGAAAAAAAAGAACATGTTGTCATGATAGTGATTTTAACGTTCAGGTGGACCACAAAATGAGAGAGAAAATTGAAAATACAGATACTTGGACCTTACCGGAGAACTAGAAATACAGTAGAAAATGAGGGTGATGGTCATACCAACTATGGTTGGATTAATTGGAACACCCCCTAAAGGCTTGGAAGAAACAGGTAGAACAAAAAATCAGTGAAAAAATCTGGTCAATACAGACCACTCTATAGGGCTAGAAGACTCTAAAGACTCTAAAAAACTTAGATTTGTTCGTGTCCCACTGACTCAAGTAAAAGACCAACACCTAAGTTTTCTATGAAAAACTCATCCAAAGAGGTATATTTCAAGATGCACTATCATCATAACTATTTATAATTGCCATGATGCTACATAACCACATAGAGAGAAAATGCACAGCTGGATACAAACTGCGTAGATCGCATGAAAAGATCAATCACCTTAGTTAAATGGACGACGTGGTTAAAGTATTTCCAAAAAATGAAAAAGAACTGAAATTTCTAATACACGCTTTTAGAATATGCAGTCAGGACATAGGAATGGAATTTGGCAAAGAAAAATGTGTCATGCTATCAGAGACTGATAGAATAGAAGGAAAAAATAAAGTCATCTTTAGAACGCTCAGAGAGCGGAAAAAATGCAAATACTTGGGCATCTTGAAGGCTGATATCTCCGAACAAGTAGAGATGAAAGAAAAAATTAAGAAAAGTTATCTCAGAAGAACTAGAAAGCTACTCGAGACAAAACTATCTAGCTGAAACCTTATCAAAGGAATAAATAACTGGGCTGTACACTCATTAGATATTCAGGACACTTTTGAAAGCGGACCAGAGAAGGACTTAATCAAATGGACCAAAGAACAAGAAAACTAATGAACATGCATAAGACATTACACTCCAGGGATGAAGTCGACAATTTATATGTATCAAAAAAGGGGATAGGAAGACACGAAATAGCACTGGTTACAGCCATCTAAAACGATACTGACAAGACGATAGCCGACAGAATGACAATAACCAAGAGACAAAAATTGGAAGAAAAGCAACTCCATAGGCGATTTAAACGACTAATAAACATATCATACGAGAAAACGCGGACATGGCTAAGAAAAGGAAATCTTAAAAGACACACAGAATCTATTCTAATAGCAATACAAAACAACTCCGTAAGAACCAATCAAATCAAAATGAGAATAGAAAAAACACAACAAAATAGGAAATATAGGTTATATGGTGATAGAGACGAAACTATCAATCACATAATAAGCAAATGCGGCAAATTAGCACAGAAAGAGTATAGGAGTAGACATGACTGGGTGGGAAAGGTGATCCACTGGGAGATGTGCAAGAAATTTAGATTTGACCATACGAAGAAATGGTATAATCACATCCCAGCATCTGTCCTGGAGAATAACACACTCCTATGGGACTTTGAAATACAAACGGATTACCTAATCTCAACCAGAAGACCACATCGTATAGTAATCAATAAAAAAAAGAGAACTTGCAAAATTATAGACTTTTCTGTACCGACTGACCACAGAATAAAACTAAACGAAAGTTAAAAGAAGGATAAGTATCTCGACCTTATTAGGAAATTGAAAAAAATATAGAACATGAAGATGACGATTATTCTAATGATGACTGGTGCATTCTGTACAGTAAGTAAAGGACTATTAACGGGATTGGAGGGCTTGGATGTTGGAGGACGAGTGGAGAACATTCAAACTAGAGCATTGTTGAGGATAGCCAAAATACTGAGAATAGTCCTGGAGTGTTGAAGAACCTATCTCTCGCTAAAACTTCAGTGAAAGACTATCAAAAAACGCTGATGTGAAAAATCTAAAGGAGTAAATAATAATAATAATAATAATAATAATAATAATAATAGAAATGCACCAGTATAAAAAAAAGTTGATGACAATGCACAAGGCCTTACATATGTAAGATGACAAAAGACAGAAAAGAAGGAAAAAGAGGAATCGTCTGCATTGAAGATAACTTGGATACATCAGTACAAGGACTGAAAGACTACATTAACAGATCAAAAGAAAGCAAATTATGACGTTCAATTACACCAGTGAGGCCCTGAGTACCAACAGAACAACAGAAACTAGGAAGCAGAATTGGAAAGGACAACTGTATGGACCTTTCAAGCGAAAAACTGATAACATCTCACACGAGAATACCAAGACACGAGTAAGAAATAGAAAGTTTAAGAAAGAAACTGAATCATATCAAATAGCAACTATAATAATAATAATAATAATTATTATTATTATTATTATAAATGAAAAACGCGATGAGGACCAGTTATTTGAAAGCCAAAACCAATTATATGGAAACAGAATAGCAAGTATCCATTATGTGGTGATTGAAACAAAACGATTAATCACATAATAAGCGAATGTAGTGCAAAATGAATATAAGACTAGACTCGTCTGGTAATAAAAGAAAGAGAACAGATAAAATACATGGACTTTGCCTGGGAACAGAAAAAGTAGTCAACCATGTGGGTGATGGTAATACGAAGTATAGTTGTTGCGTTAGGAATGGTCCTCAAAGGATTTGAAAAAGACTGGACGAAGTGGAAATCAGAGGAAGAATCGAGACCATAGCGTTCAAGGGGTCGGTTTAATATTGGGAGAGTTCTGTGGGACATAAGGAGACTTGATGTAATTCAGACTCCAGAGAAAGACTAGGGAGTGACATAATAATAATAATAAAAAATAATAATAATGATTTTGGCCAGACAACCAGACACAGTGATAATAAAAAAAAATGAAAAGAGAACATGCTGAAGAGTTGACTTCACTGTTCTGACTGACCACAGGGTAAAACTGAAAGAAAGCGAAAAGAGAGAAAAATACCAAGACCTTGCTATGGAACTGAAAAAAACTATGGAACATGAAAGTGACGGTGGAACGAGTTGTAATTGGTGCGCTCGGTACAGTCACCAAAGGGTTGGGACAGATACTGGAGGACTTGAAAATAAGAGGGGCATCTAAAATATTGTTCATATCGACCAGAATACTAAGAAAAGTCTTGGAGACTTGAGGAGACTTTCTGTCACTCAGACAAACCCTGGTGTGAAAAACTCACATTATTGTTAAATTATCGAAATAACTCCTATGCTTATCCCTTATATATGTAAATGTTGGTCAGTCATAGAAAGGAAACAATGGTTGAATAGAAATGAGGAAAATGATTATTAACTGTTATAGGAAAAGATAGCAAAAGAAGACATTGATGGGTAACGTGACCAAAAGACTCTCGATAAAAAGACTATACAAAATCATTTAGGAAGAAGATAAGAAACGTCAATTGAACTAAAATGAAAAAGAATGTCGAGGCTAAATGATGACTATAGACTTTGCTCGAATGGAGAAAAATATTAGCGGTTAATGGATATTTTTTAAGTTTTAGTGCTAAATTATCGCAGTAAGTTCTATGCTAATCCTTTAGAATGGTAAACTTTAGTCAGAGAAGGAAAATAAAGGTTGAATACGAAGGGGGGAAACGTAGAGTAACAGTTGTCGGAAGGGAGTAGCAAGAGTCATAGATCTTGTCACGTGACCCTTCTCTTTCGAAAAGCCGTTAATCAGTTGCATCTATGGAAGATATCGCGTACGTTAAACGTAGGGCTTTAATCTTAATCAAATAACATGTAAATTAATATCAAGAACAGTTTTATTGTCACATTCACATAAAACTAATAGGTTTTTTAAATACGAAATAGGAAGAGTTGAAACTAAGTAAATTTAAGGCGAACTTCTTCTATGACCTGCATAATTGATCTCTAAGTATTAAGAATACCTGTCCATATCTGTACCAGAAGAGAAGATAATAAACATCCTCAAGATCTGTTATTGCCATGATATTCTACCTATTAACAAATGACAAATCGAAACATAATCTAACATGGGATCTGAAAAACAGATCTGGGTGCCATGATCGGCACTTGCTTCATTGATGGCCAACATTGGGGATTCAATTAACAAACAACGACCAAAGCAACCACTAAACTCAGAGATACCGACGGATGAAATGGACGAGAGAAAACAACAAGACCGTGATTCATCCTAAACAAAGAGTGTATAGAAAAAATGATGGAATTTCGGGCAAAATCCACACGATTTTATATAACAAGTCAATGAAAGGAAGGTTGATTATTTATTTATTTTTTTTTTTTACTTTGAGATGATAGAAATACACCAAGTAAATAGAGAAGAATATCCACCAGACATCACTACGCCAGCAGAAAAGCAAAGTACTGAAAATTAAGAAACTCTTACCAAATTGAAACACAAAAAATAAAGATTGAACCCCCACCTAATAACACAAACAAACCTAGTAAAATATTACTAGAATGCAACTCATTTTGAAAGAAGCAAACGACTGTAATATTGAAATAAATGTAGAATTGCCAAGACACAATACTTAGGATATGATTAACCTGATAAAGGCAAACCGTTAAAACAGCCAAAACTTGAAGTTTTGTTAAACTTCAATCACAGTAGCGATCACTTAAATTTAAAAAGAAATCGTGTTTTTCTCGTACTTGTAGAGTCAAGTTAATTCACAGAGAGTCTTCAGGTATTATGGTGTCTGTTAAGGAGTTACCCAGAAATATCTCGTGCGTCAGTTGCATAATATACAATGAAAACATTTAATGAGTATATGCTCAGTTATATATACGACCGAGATAAATATCTTTCTTAAGTGTTATCGTAACTTTTGTGTAACCGTTCATATAAAACATGTATATATGAGGAGTGAGCGATGGGGGAAATAGAGAGAAAGCAGAATGTGTTTTTATCAACAATGCTATCTTGAGTGCTTATATCTTAGCTTTCTGCAGCTTTGTTGTCTTTTTTTTCCCATCCTTTTGTTTCCACCTTCTCTTTTTCAGGTTGTTCTGCTATGTGCACTTAGGGACGAATAAACCAGAAATGTTTGGTTCGGTTGGAGAAAACTCCATTACAATTATTTGAAATGCTTCCGCACGTGAATGAATATAACACCTTGACAGATGCAGGTGTTTTGAGCGGCCCAAAATATTCAGAAAGGGACGCAAGGAAGTGAAGGAGGATTCCAGCAGCGGGAGGCTTTCAACAAGCATAACTCAAGTCAATCTCGAACGGGTAAGACAAATGGCATGTAGCGATCATCGGATGACTGTTCCAATCATCACAAAACAGTTGGATATGAAAAAAGATTATCACTCAATATTTGTACATTCATGAAAAGTAACGGGACAAGCTTTGCTGAGTATTCGGTATTTCCTTGCTGAGAACATCGCCGTACTCGATCCTTCAAAAGGGGATCGTCAAAGGAACACATTCATGGAGTTGCCCGTGGTGTAATGGTTATCGTCGAAGCAAATGGACACGGCAATACGAGTTCAAATCCTGGACGAAACTTATTGCTTTTCTGATAGCACTAATACCCTTGAGAAAGGTATGAATCCAATTATTCTCCCTCCAGCTACGGGTAAATAGAAGGGCAGACTGGGTTCTTCAGCCTTGATGAGGAAACTAATCTAGGAGAAGCAAAACTCTGAATTCAAAGCAGTTAAACTCCGCTTAAAATTGACCTTGTGTCATATCCTGACCGAGTGGAGGGGTTGGTAAATATGGTCAAAGGGACGCATTTTAAAAGTGGGGGAAGTCATCAAGGAACATGCTAAGATGCAGCTGAGAAGCATCCCAGCAGAATCCTTGCAGCAATGCATAGAAACATGGTAGAGAACGATTCGAAAGTGCATTAGACTCTAAGAGGAAACCATATAGTATGTTGTTTTAAATTGAAGACGCTTGTCGTATATCACAATAACTTTTCTTATTATCTTAGCTAAACATCAACCCTTATAAAAACACTTATTACTTAATACTAAGGATGAAAATTGTTTATCAAGATAAAAAGTTTGACCAGTCTTTTGGTATGTTCGTGTGTGTTGCTACTTCAACATTTCTTAAGAATACAGAAATTTATACCACTCTATTCATTATAGTTTAACAAGAAACCTTTGTTGTATTATTTGCTGTAAAAAGACTTGCGTATGTGCTGTTGTACTCCTGAGTCTTGACGATAGTTGGCGGGGACACAGGTGAGATGAAGAAATGACAATGAGTACATATGAAAGAAAAACGTCAGACAGGTGGTCGAAGAGGAATACAACTCATTTAATTAGTGTCTCAGTCTCCGTCGAGATTATTCTTTAAATAGGAAAACGTGGATTGGAAAGTTTTGAAGCGAAAAAAGAAAGAACTATTCGTTTATTTGCCATAGCGCTTCTGCCATAGCTTGAAAGTTTGCTAAGCTAATAAGTTTAAGCTCCTTGTTCTCTGTCGGTAACAAGAAAAAATACCCACTAAGAACCGCGTAACCGTTTCTCGCACTTACTGCTATAAAGGAACTTCATCGGCCTTGTTTTGATTGTAAACAAATAGCGGCCAATTCTGTTTTGTAAAGGGAAGAGTTCCCATGCCTTTATTAGCTAACGTGCTGGACACTGACATCGTAGAAAGCGTTACACACCAAATGTATGTTATAACATTACACGGCACAAATAAACACTAGTAACCCTACGGTGTTCAAAGGGAAGTTCATGCTGTTGTTTCTCAATAGACATATGTACTACAACATAGACACTTCCACCAACATGTGTCTAACAAGTCGATGAGTGTAGGACTATGTCTTAAGTGTTAGTCGGACTTCATGATAACTTCCACCTGAGAAAAAGTGACAAACACACAAAAACCCTGTCTTGGTTCGATAATGCAAAAGTTTATTCGCTACAACACATTATAAAAGTCATTGCAAGAAGAGAAACAGCATAAGAAAACTTTGGTCTTTTTGAAAATTGTTTTCAATTATGTGTTTACACATTCACCTCCATCAGAATGTGACACATGATCAGTTTTTAAGGAGAGTGTGATAACCTGCAGGGTTATTGCTAAAGCGCAGCACTGAGGCCGGATATTAAGCAAGGTCGATCTCAAGTTACGCAATCTTCCTCACATTCGAAGTAATGCCTTTACGAAAGGAGTGAAACCCTCTTATCCTTCCTGCTGTGCGTTAAATAGAATGACTGCTGTTCTTTCATAAAAATAGCTTTTACATTAAATTAACCCAAAAGTTTGATATGCTAAACAAAGAAACCAAACCGAATCAAACCCATTTTCAGCGAAGTAAATCCAGTGGGAATGACCACATTTTTTCTCCTTGACTAGATATATAACCACGAATAAAAGAAATCAGTCTGCCTGACTATTTACCCATTGTTGATTGGAGAAGAAAAAGATTCAAGTACTTCTAAAGGACATTAGTGCAAATGCATCACAAATTGCCTCATCCAGATTCTGAAGTCAAATCGCCTATTGTCTTTTCTATGACAATAAGAATAATACTTAGCAGCCTTCGTATTTCAAGTTCGTCCTAATGATAAATTATTAATACTGGGCGCCGAAGTAAAATTAGGAATATTCTCGTATAATAATAAACAATTTTTTTTTTATAAAACATGATTAATTTGAATTTAAAAAAAATGACAACAAAATAAGGATAAATATAAATCAGTAAATTTACTCAATATGGTCATCATTTTTTTTATTATTGAATCAATACGCCTTTGAAAAAATTGCCATGCCTTCAAAATGAATACTTCATTCATCTTATTCATTCATCTTCAATATAATTCTTGGAGGTGCCCGTGGTGTAATTGTTATCACCGTTGGAAATGAACAAGGCGACACGAGTTCAAATCCTGGACGAGACTAATTGCATTCCACATAGCCCTAATACCCTTGGGAAAGGTATGAATCCAGTTGTTCTCCCCCCAGCTATTGGTAAATGGTAGGACAGACTAGGTTCTTCAGCCTTGGTTAGGCAACTTGTCTAGGAGAAGGAAAACTCTGAATTCCAGCCTGTTAAACTCCGCTTAAAAAATTGACCTTGCGTCATATCCTGCCCGAGCGGAGGGGTTGGTAAATAGGATAGGATATCATTCTTAAGTTAACCAATATTTGAATGAAAAGTTACGTATGTTTTGTTTTCTAAAACGCCCCATATAGTGTAATCAAGGGGGTAAAAGTCTGGGCTTAAATCATGTTTTAAAACTGACTACACAGTTTCCTCATGGACTTTCAATTTATTTGAGTGCCCTCTCATTTACGTTATGGGGTCCTTCTTAATCATCGTAGCAAGAGCTGTTTTTTAACTGCTCTTGTTTCGGTGATTAAGAAAGACCCTTCTTTTTTTTTTTTTTTGTTCAGTCTTCCACTCTCCCTTTTTCCTTAAGAAGCGCCATTTCAGTAAAAAAAGATATATATTTGCTTTGGATACAGTAGAAAAAGATTGGCTTTATTTCGGTGTAAAAAAACCCATAGATTTTTGTGTTTTTGGATTTTTTTTCGTGTTCAATCATATTGGGCAGAATTTTAATTAAAAAAAAAACAACAGTGTTTGAATAATAGAGCTAAGCATGAAAGTTTAAATTTATCACGTTTTTTTTTTCAACAATTGGACTCATTGTTATCATGTCGCGCCATCACCACGGATCTCCATGATTCTATCCCGCTACCCTTCTCTATCGTTCATCGCTTCCGTTTGGTCTTCGAGGCTCCATCATATATCGCCATTCAGCTGTTGTATGTAGGTTCTAGCTGGTCGTCCTGCCTTTTCTCGTCCATGTGAAGGAGTTCACAGGAGAATGTCACTTATGAATTCTTCCCTACTTCTCCAGCAGTGTCCTGCATGCCTGATTCGTCCAATTTTGATATTTTTCGTGATAGGTGGTGAGTGGCCGTACAGCTGCTGCTTTGTCGTGTGCTGCCTCCATGACTTGTTCAGTATCGCTCCCAGCATTCTTAACAACTGGACTAAACAGACTAAAAAAAAAAATAATTATTTCATATTTTGCCTCCATGCAGCATACTGAAAGCAAACCACGAATGTAAAACATAAAACTCTATAAATATTGAATGTGAAATTATATTAGCAATCAAACTAGTGACGAAAAAAAAAACAACAACTTTTTCATTTGTTTTTTATTGTCTTTCTTTTTTTTTCAAACAACTTTTTTCTGCGAAGTCAAATTAACAGTCATCGGTAAATACACCACGCATTTTATTGCAAGATGTGATTAATTGTCGTGAAATTTCATGTGAAAAATTCAAAACAAGAATTAACGAATTGGCTGTTCTACAAAAATAATCTTTCATCCTATCTGAAAAGGAATAAGGAACATTTTAAAGAAAAGCTCCAAATGTAAAGTAATTACATAGAATCTTGACTTATTTTGCTCAGAAAACTGAAAAGAATCAACAAATCAATTTGATATATATATATATATAAAGTAGAGTTAGCGAACCAGTCTCGGGCACCCGAAGGTTCCCTTTTTCATAGCTACTAGGTGTAGGGAAGGCTGCAATCCTTTCCTCTGGAATGCTTCAGTTTACCCTTGATACGTACCTTATAATGATGTGTGTTAAGCACGGGTGTATCAAATACAATTTTTGAGTCTTTGGTATAACTCGACCTGGGATTGAACCCCAGACTCCAGGATCATTGATAAGCACTCACCGTAAATCTCCGTGAAATTGTCCCTAACTCACAACTAACCCCATATGATAAGAATATAGCTATAAGATTGGAATCTATCGATTGGGTGATTGATTTTCTTAACTCGTCTGGTCTTATTTTAGGCCTAGAGGTTAGGGAATCACGTCCATTGTACGTTCATATTTATATTTTGGTGTACCTGCTTAATAGTTTACTTTTTTTTGTTTTAATCGAATCTACTTGAGCCCTAAACAGAACCCTAATTTATAATAAAACAAATACTTATTCTAATACTCTTGGTCAGATTAAAGATTCTTGTAATAGCAATGAAGAGGAACTTCACATTCAGCAGACCATCAGAACTGGAGATAAAACATCTGATGCAATTTAGATTATTACCGAGTTCACCCTCTTTTTGAAGAAGGGAACGTCATAACTGACTTGCAAGGGATGAATTTAGCGTATTCCTAGCACCACTGAGAAGATGGATTTAACCTCACACAGTCTCTTTCCCTCTATTTTTTTCGTTATATGATATAAGGAGAATATATATATATATATATATATATATATATATTCTCCTTATAACATATATATATATATATATAATTCACAGTCAGTATTAAGAAACTTGTTTACTGTCATAATAACCATTTGGAATGAGAAAATTAATCTTTTAATCGTTGTGGAATGAAACCCCCGGGACTCAATAACATGAATGTCATTGTCTTATCTACTAACGACATTTTCAAACGACAGACGCCATTCTTTTCCATATTATGTTGTAAAATATACACTTAAGTAATGAATATTCAAATAACATAAATATTAATAATAATAATAATAATAATAATAATAATAATAATAATAATAACTGAATGAATTGAATTTTTATCAATTGTCCAATATCTGCACTCATTCAGGAAGCGCCGTTGTAAAGAGGCTGATCGGCTTCTAACATAAGATGGGTGGTTCCATGAATAACAAAAGACACCCTTGAAGTTGACAGTTCATGTACTGCCTAATGCAGTTTTTGTGTATTGCCATTAATTTTAACATTCGGATAATGCATATTGCCCAATTGATTCTTGTTAAACATAATGGTTTTCGCCAAACGACAAACCGCCCTTCATTACCGAGTTTACAACACATGATCGAACGTATTACCCGACATTGATAGAGCACACACACACACACACACATATATATATATATATATATGTGTGTGTGTGTGTGTGTGTGTGTGCATGTAATTGAAGCGCTCATAGTATTATGGATATCGTCCTACGCGACACGTGTTCAAATTTTACATGAGCCTGTTTGTATTTTTCAAAGTTCTCCAACCGTGCTGAAAGGCATGACTCCGACTAGTCTTCGTCAAGCTCTTTCTAAAAGGTACAGCAGACTAGGTCTTTTAACCTTGGTATGACAACCAGTCTAGGAGAAGAAAAACATTCATTTTAAACCATTTAAACACTGCTTTAAATTGACTTTGTGTAACATCCTTTCGCACGGAGTCGTTGATATATATATATATATATATATATATATATATATATATACCTCTTGACTTATATTTTTCTTTTGTTTTCCATCTCTCTTTCTTATCTTCTTTGTGTTTGTTTCATGTACATATTTTCCCGATTTTCTATATTTTTACAGTGAATTGCATCTGATGGTGAGACTCTACATCTAGAACTTTAGGAAATGTGGGATATACATTTATTGATATTACTCCCAGTTCCACTGAGTGCTAGTGACTATTAGGGTGACAGCGATTTGTCAACTATACCTTTTTTAAAACTATTTGTATTTGATAAAATAATTTCTGTAAACTATTTGCATTAAGAATATTTATAATTGTTTACCCTAGATTCTTATTAGTTATTTAAAACCTTATAAATGTGTCCAAACAAATTATTATCTTTAAATATAGTTGTTGATTGAAACTGTATAATTCTTAATCAATGATTGTGTTAGATAGGAATACTTGAAATCATACAAATATGTGCAAATTATTTGTATTATATTTGAATATTTGGTAACATAAAACTTGCAAAAAAAAAACAAAAAAAAACATATCTAGAATAAACTACTCAGAAAACGTAAAAATGAACGTAAATTGAACATGATTCACTAACCTGAGACGGGTTTATATGACGTTAAAATCAATCAATTATTCAATTTATATTTTTAATATTTTCTATCTTTTCGTAGTTTGATATTTTTCTTTGATTTTTCTTATTTCTCGCTTATTCCTTCTTTACTTTTTACCTTCCTTCTTTCTTTATTTTACCCTTATATTTTTCGAATTCTCTTTCTTCTTTTTCATCTTTCCTTTCCATTTAATCTTTTTCTGTTTTCTTGCTATTTTTTCCTTTTCTTTCCTTTTCTTACTCAACTATCGTTTTTTGATTCATTTTGTGTTTATTTCAGTAATTTTTTTATTTTTTATTTTGCTTCTTTCATCTTCAAGTCATTTGCCTTCAAATTTTCATTTTCTTTCTTTCTTTCTTTCTTTCTTTCTTTCTTTCTCGTTTATGACACCTCGTAAATCATTTCTATTTGACTCCACGACTTGCAAATTTATTTTCTTTCTTAATTTGTTTTTGTTTTTGTTTTTCTGTTTTACATTATATTCACTTTCATTGATGTTTCTGTTCCCGCTCTCTCTTTCTCTCTCTTTCTCTGTCTCTCTGTCTTGCTATCCTTTTTCCCACTTGAACATTCTTTTCTCCATGTTTTTTAAAATTTTATTCCTAACAATTTTTTTTTCATATTTTCACTTTCCTAAGGCTGTATCGACTCGTCAATGAGTTTTATATATCTTACCAAACTCAATTACATAGTTCTTGATTTCATAGCAAGGGATTCTTAATCATAAATGAAGAGCCCAAAAGTAACCGTTATTATCACAAATATTTTTTAATTGGACTACGTGCCAAGATTAAATATTGGCCAACTTTGTGTTCGGCATATTCATATGTTTCTCATCAATTCAACCAGTTGATTTTGGACTCCATAAAAAGTAATTATTTTAAGAGCTACGCATATTGTGAGGTTTTCACACAAGGTGAATAAACGCAAATTCCTATCACTAGCCAACACTGTTTTCTTGTGGCAGATTGAGCGAAAACAACCCAAGGTTACCTAAGTAATCTACTATATGTCAGGTTGTAAGTAAGTTGGCCGACCGTTGTCGAGGGCGACCAGAAGGCTCGCTTTTCAATAGGTACAACACCGAGATGTTGAGGAAGCTGCAACACCTTTATCTGGATGGCTCCAGTTTACCTTGATCTGTACCTTATAATTCTAAGTGTAAAGTAAGTGGGCATCAAATACCCTTTTCGAGTGTTTGGTAAGACTTGATGTGAAATTGAACCCCGGTTTCCTGGACTATTGGTGAAGACATTTATACCATTAGGCCGATCACCCTAGTGCAGTAAAATGACTCAACTTCTAGTGTCCATTGTAAATGCAATCATTTGAATATTCTAACTGGGAAAAATAAAGCAAATTTCAATCCAAACTTCCAACGCAATCTCTTTCTTTCTTTGGTGTTTTCGGGTCTATTTCCGTCGATTGTTTCACCTGCCATTCTTAAATTGTCAACTCCAATACTTGCACGTTTTCGAACCCACAAAGAAGCATCTAAAATTTTCTCTTCCTGCTTAAGTGTACTTTTTAATTCCGATTTTTACTTTCATGACTTAAAATTTTTGTTTCCATATTAGCACTTTTTTTGACTGCTCTAATCAATCTATTCTTTGCCCTTATTTTTATTTGTTTTGAATCCTTGAATTCTATTATCATTATTATTATTATTAATAATAATAATAATAATAATAATAATAATAATAATAATAATAATATCCAGCTCATTGACCAAGTGGGTAGAGTGTTCGATAATGGTCTGGAAGACCTGGGTTCAATCCAAGGTCGCGTCATACCAAATACTTTTAAAATGGTACTTGCTGCTTCCTTGCTTAACACTTAGCAATATAAGATACGTATAAAGGGTAAAGTGAAGCAATTCAGGGAAAGGAGTATGACCCTCTCCTACGCCTCGGTGTAAAAGCTATTGAATAGGAAGCCTTCTGGTCGCCCTCAACGACTTACTTATAATTATTACAATTATCATTATTGTTGCTCATTGTTGCGAACTTTTACTTTCCTCTTTTTATAGAGCATATTTATGACAGCGACTGTTTCTTTTGGGAGGCCATAGGCTAGGAGTATTTGCTGCATTTCCCTCTGTGTATAAGGTCAAATGCCTAGGAGAAATCTACAAATAAGAGTGTCGCCTCGAGGTTTTTTGCAGGAACTCTTAAAATTCGATGGAATATCAGAATTGGTGATGTGTGGATCTGTTCCTACAAAAAACATTTTGATTCTCTCTCAGAATTTTCTCAATTTCTGGTTCGATGCATTTGAGTGGCAGAACATTGTAAATCATATCCTCTATGGAAGTAAGAGTTATGACTCTGTAGTTCTTGACGATTTCGAGGTCACCTTTGTTTGGAGAAGGGAAGATGCAGCCTTTTGTTCGTCTCTCTATAGTGTTCTGGTTATAAACATAGTGGCAGTATAGGGGCAGTATGTCGTCGGATATTCTTGTCTTCCATATTTCTGGTGGTATTTCATCAATACCGGCAGCTTTCCCACATTTAATTTTTCTCAGTACTACTTTGAGTTCATCTTGCGTAAACTCTGTTGTTGTTAACAAGGTCTTTTTTTATTTCATACTTATTTTATTCATAAAGTTTTTAGCATTTCGGTTCTTTTGGCCTTAAAAGTGAAAGAAACATGTATTTTCTCTTCGGCCTTTTTTCAGTACGAGGGTCATATATTTCATTGTAAATTCTACATAATCAAAATATATGCAGCCATCTCTCTACAAATTATACGAAACATTTAAACATATTTGCAGTCCTGAAAACAGTAGTTATACAGAGTCCATTCGGCAAAAAATAACTATCGATAGAGTTTTTTTCTATTTCAGTCGATTGCTGCTCGTGAGTTCTTTGTATGCTCAAAGAATTACACAAAAAATATATAACAATTTTTTCTTCCTGCTTGTGAGAAAATTTTTCCAGGCTGGTGTTTAAATGTTAACACAGAGAGAGACAGAGAGAGACACACACACACACTATCTCTCTCTCTCTCTCTCTCTGTCTCCCTCTCTCTCTAAGAAAAATATAACAAGCTGAGTAAAAGAAGAAACGTACTATAATTATATCAAAGTAAAATATATTTGCTAAGTTTGTACGAAAACAAAACAAGAAATGATGTCCTTTTCATGTCAGTCTATTTGCTTAAGAACTTTTGGCTGACATGGTTATGATAAATGAAAAGGCAGTTCCAAGATATGCATATATATCAACTCAACCACAATGTCAATTTTTGCGTGAATTAGAACTGTTTTTTTCTTTTTCCTATACTGATTGCCG